>JASFDF010000104.1:5750-44304 GCA_036937115.1 Nidularia sp. FH-822889
AAGAAAGGCCATGCAATACTTAGTTGTGCCATAGCTGGCCCGCATGACATCCCTTCCGCCTCCTGGTGATGGAGTACCATCAACGGCAGCAATTGCTCGAGCGGCATCTTCACGTCGATGATATGTTATATAAAGCCCTACCACGGGTGCTCCTCCTCCTGATGGTGTCCGTTTCACCAAAAGAATCTTAGTAATCTTCCCATATTGGCCAAAATATTCATTCGAGCGCAAGGTCGGAATAAGCTGGGAGGTAGAGATTCAATGCTGTGAAGCGATGATAATAAGAGCAATATTGACATACCTCCTCCTTTGCAAACCGAGGCCCTATTCCAACTACATAGACGACGTTGCGCTGAACAACTCGGACATTTGACAGATGGCGTCTTCCGAGAGCGTCGAGCTCTTTCCGCTCCCGCTCTCTTTGCTTCTTCTGTTGAGTAAGGCGCTTGTGGCTGATTAAGAGAGCACAAATTTGTTATTGTTAACGAAAATAACCCAAAAGAACAAGGGCGAAAAAATGAAGAAATGGTACGGACTCCTGTGTGGCGATGGGCTTAAACTCTACAGCATCGTCGGTGTAGACTCGACGACAGGCAGGGCAACGCTTGTTGAGATTCTCCTTGATATGGTGCCAGCAGAAGCGACAAATCTGAATGGATAATACGTCAGATACAGAAATCCGGAAGGAAATTGTTTCTTTCACCTGGTAACCACAGATACAGGGCTTGAAGTTGAGGTCAGAGATATCCATTTCTTCGAGACACAACGGACACTCCGCGTCCTCCTGAAGTTTTGTGGCATTTCAGATCAGTGGCAATAAAAATCGATGAAGAGATCTTACAGCTTCATCGTCGCTCCAATACGCGTCTTGCACACCGGCAAGAACATGAGACTTGGATTGAGGCACTGAAAAGCCGGCGTGGACTACAGGCGCCGGTAGGGAGTGGTGCGGATGAAGTCTTGTGGTAGACATGCTGTAATGCGGCAAGAAATACAATAGGCGGGATGGCAATGGGCTGGTCGAGGAGAGAAGACGGTCAGAGGCAAGTCAAAGATTGGAACGCGGTGTGCACAATGAGGCCTTGCATTTACTCCCACGTTTATTTAATCTTATTTGTATCTGATGTGCTGTGTTAGGCGGAGAAAGATGTTATCAATATACGTAAGCATTACATCCGATAATTAGCCACGTGCCGGTGTGACTCGCATCGATCGAATCAGATTCAGTGACACTCATTAAAGTGTGCTCTGGTGTTTTCACCAGTAATATTCAGTATTTTGGCTGTTTTTTAGGATTCAGGACATCTCCGCAATGGCATCCATACCCGCGCCAGTACCAGACGAGCTCTCCTTTGACCCTACAGCACCTCCTACCGTGGATATAATTTCTTCAGCCCTCGCAGATGCGTCTATGTGCGTGCGCCTATACCTGTTATATAACCGCTGTTCAATAAAGATGTTATGAAATAGATCCACTGTAAAGGAGCCCTCTGCGGCTACTTCTGCCGCTGAAACTAGCAGCAATGCCACTGCTCTTCAAGGCGCAACATCCCACGACCAGGTGGTCACCCCATGGGATGTTCAGGGCTCGGTCACCAGTGACGGAAAGCAACAGGCTATCGACTATGATAAGCTTGTAGATCAGTTTGGGACTCGCAGAGTTGATTCTGGCCTCCTCGAGCGGTTTGAAAAGCTCACAGGTCAAAAACCTCATATTTTTTTACGCCGTGGAATGTTTTTCTCGCATCGGTAAGGTATTACCAACAAGACTGCATTTCAAAGTGCTCAAATGATTACTTCAGGGAATTTGATAAGATCTTAGACCGATATGAGCAAGGGAAACCTTTCTTCCTGTATACAGGGCGTGGACCAAGCAGCGACAGCATGCATCTTGGACATATGGTTCCCTTTGTATTTACAAAGTCGGTCCCTTCTAAATGTATGAACCAAATTCTCATGATCATTTTAGGTGGCTTCAGGATGTTTTCGAGGTCCCTTTGGTCGTACAGCTCACAGGTTCGTGATCAGTTTCTTTTAAAACTGTTATTTCTTTAATATTTCACTTAGACGACGAAAAGTTCCTATTCAAACACGAACTCAAGCCAGAACAAACTATAGCTTTCGCTAGACAAAACGCCCGTGACATTATTGCTTGTGGATTTGACATGACCAAAACATTCATATTCAGCAATTACGGATTCATGGGCGGGGCTTTCTATCAAAACGTCTCCAAGATTTCTCGTCAAATATCCTATAACCAAGCGAAGGCCACTTTCGGCTTCAATGAATCGTAAATCTCGCTTGTTATCTAGTGATTAATATTACTGAAATGTCTATAGCGACAACATTGGAAAAGTACATTTTGCTTCTATCCAAGCTGCACCATCGTTCTCCAATTCTTTCCCTCAAATATTCGGAACCATTTCCAATATCCCCTGCCTTATTCCTTGTGCGATAGATCAAGACCCATATTTTCGCCTTACGCGAGATGTTGCGCAGAAACTCAAGTACCCTAAACCTACGCTGCTACACTCCAAATTCTTCCCTGCTCTTCAGGGGCCGCAGACGAAAATGAGCGCTAGCGACCCGAATAGTAGTATCTACATGACGGACAAACCTGCTCAGATCAAGAACAAGGTTAATAGGCATGGATTTTCTGGGGGACAAGAGACAGAGGAAGAGCACAGGAGACTTGGCGGTGATACCGAGGTCGATGTTGCCTATCAATATTTGACCTTCTTCTTGGATGATGATGCCGAGCTGGAACAAATTGGCAAAGTTTGTCCCCCTCTTCTTTTGTTATACTTTTAGCGTTGACACGGTCCTCTAGGATTACCGGGCAGGAACGTTGCTTACAGGTCAACTAAAGGCCAAATGCATCCAGCAGTTGCAAAACTTCGTCACTCAATTCCAAGAGGTGAAGATATTTACACTTAATTATAGTAGTAACCTAACGTCTTTTGTCATCGTTTAGCGGAGAGCCAAAGTTACGGACGAGATTGTAGATGCTTTTATGGATCCCAATCGTAAAATCGAACCTACTGTAGGAAAATACAAAGCTACAAATACCACGTCGTAGATCGAACGATAGATGAAGGCATTGGCAGGGATAACAAAGAACATCCGCTATGGAGAAGTAACAATGTAAAGCATCTCACGATGTAATTTATCTAGTACCATGTTGGACAAAGCAGGAAACCTGTGCGCTAAATGATATATGCCCATCCTACTTCAAGTCGCTGCCAACTTCCCATCTTTGCTAGAGAACCCATCCATCTGCTTCGACCAATCAAATAATGGCACTGCCGTATCCTTTTCCCAGTCATCCAGAGCTTTCAGCGCAGCGTTACCCCAGTCAAATGAATCGTGATCATCGAAAGATTCAGGTCCATCCACGAAAATAATTAGTCGTTCACTTGATGCTTTTATATATCCTTCCTCTATGCCGTTTTTGATAAGCTGTCGAAGTGGCTCCCAGAACGAGCGGACGTTGAGAAGAATGACCGCTGACGAGGATCGTGGGTTATTATATTGCGAATATGCAAAATGATAGAGAAACTAACGCTTGTTGTGTATCCCTAATTGTGTCCAGGTGGTAACTTCCAATACCTGGACATAGGAGCGACGAGCGTTTATGATTATCAGACGAGTAGCCAAGATATGTTTTTGACGTACCTCCTCGAAAGTCCCGAAACCGCCAGGCAATCCGATGAATCCATGAGCTCGTTTCGCCATCTCGACTTTGCGTTCATGCATGGAGCCTACCACGATCTTTGAAGAAAATTAAACTGTATTTGAATGTGTTGACTGCAAAGGAGACATACCGTTTCCACCTGGCGGAATGAGCACATGAATAAATATTATCAGATATAATCTCGAGTACGGCAAGCACTGACACTTTCCCTTCCTTTCTCTTCCAATACGACGTACACATTGTCCGTAGAATCAGTCGAAGTTTTGTCTTTCTCCCCTCCAGCTGCCACCATGGCGTACGGAATGATTCCGGTAACATGCCCTTTTGCTTCTAGAACAGCACCAGAAACAACGCCCATGATCCCTTTGGAGCCGCCTCCGTAAACGAGAGGACGTCCATCTGCTGCGAGGGCATGTCCTAGGGCTGTTTGGCATGATCGTCGCTTAATACTACTCATGAGAATTTGAATGAGCGCGATGGGACATACAGATCGCAGCACTAGAGTAGGCATTATGTTTGCCTAAAGATGATCCGCAGTAAACTGCAACTGTAGATTTCCTAGTTGCAGCAGTAGAAACCATGGATATGAAACAATGGAAATTTGAATGAGTCAAGTCTTGCAATTTAGGGGTTAAAACGTAATTCGGGAACCGTATATATATAGTACGTATGCATTTTGTCAGTTCGCGGTTGTAGTGGAGATCGTGATATGAAATCTTGTCAAGTTTTGCAAGGCTGTTGGATCCAAACATAGGTCGGTGATCACGAGATACGGACTGAACGGACCGATTCAGCAGGCTTTCTCAAAACTACGGTGGATGTCATCACCCATCATCCCAGTTGGCAGTAAACAACGAAAAGCAAACCTTCTTCAAATACTTTTTGAACATCAGATATTGGCTCAAAAACAGTTAATTCATGCTATAACGTTGACAATGAACCTGAAAGATTTACAGGGTTTGTGTATTGTTTTCGATTGCACTCACATCGGAGGTAGTATTACATCCAAAAATGGTATATGCGTATCCGTTCGAGACATAACAGCATCGGTCTGCTTATGCCATTCACCGCCTTCTCGCCGGACCCCTCGGCTTTGCGAAAGCCCGTTTATCCTCCACTTCTTTGGCGGCAGTCGTGGACCTAGCTTTGTCATCGCCTTCCAATCCTAGCTCTGCCTTCAAATATGCCTCGTCCAGCTCCTTTGGGTCCGAAGTCTCAACTTTGCGCGATGAAAAATATACAGAAGACGATTGAAGGAGTGCTTTTGCAGATTGGAACGTCGAAGAAGAGCCGGAAGAAAATAGCATTCGATGTTTAATGGGAGAGCTGGAGGGACATGAATAGATAAAGACTTTGAAGATATTAACGACCTCAATAATAATGATGTAAATAAACAGGGAAGCTGGCATACCAATTTCACGCCGCGGAGAGGATACATGTGCATGTGGCCAAGCGAAAAGGGCGTAGCATGGTTCAGAAGTAGGAAGTGAAGAACCCAGTGAATCAACTGATATATCAGAGCTGGATTTAAGAATTAGCGTCTCGCTCTGTGGCTCAATTCCCTATAAACAATGGCAGTAAGTTTCGTGCAATGGAAAGGAAGAACAAGCTTACAATAACCACGATCTTACACCCATCACTGCTTCCAAGCTTGGTTACCGCCTCTTCCACTTCGACTGACCAATTAAGCCCCACACCGGTCCCTATGTGGCTTGTGCGTGCTCTACTGCCCTCATAAGAGGCTGTGGTGTTCTCGGCTGCGCGCAAGTCAGCTAGCTCCTGCTCACGAGCTGAAAGTGGCTTTGGAGCAGCAAGATGGCGTAAATGAGATGCGTATGCTTCCGGTGTGAGGTCGGCTTTGGAAGTTGCAAAGAGAGTATCCGTGAAGAGCGTCGATCCCAGAGATTTGAGCAGCGAGGTCCTAGTCGCCGCATACAGCATCTGGAGGACGATGAGAGTGGTCTTACGCAGATGATATACTTGAAGCACCTTGTCTCTGACTTTGGCAGCATCGGGAACATAAAATATGGCGAGCCATTCTAGAGTGGGTTCATCTCGTTTGGCAAGTACATATGCCGGGACAGTGTCTTCGAGGATATCTGGATCCTGCAATTTGGAGAGATCGTCTTGCAATGAGCCAGTAATAGGAAGAGACAAGTCGTATACGAGCGATTCTAATGTATGAGAAGATGAGATAACGCGCGAGTTGATTCATAGGCGGAATGAGAGACCATCTCGAATCGACACCTTGAGGAAGCGGACCAAACGTGCCTCGATAGCTTCGGTAAACTTGGTTATAAGTTCCTGGGAGGCTGCGATGCCAGAGGTTGCGGACATTGTTGTTGGATGAAGACAGAAGCTGCAAGGTCAGTGAGGTTGAAAGAGGCCTCTAATGTGGTGTTGGTATGATGATTATAGCAGTGCACGGTGTAATTATGCCGATCACTGTCTTTTGACATCGCGCTCACAGCGTGCTTGACGCTGACAACACTCTGCTCCCTACTTTGTACACGCACACGTTTAGCGTTCTCTCGCATCGCCCTTGCTGCTGCGTGCAGTGCGCGACAGCACTTGCTGAACTTAAGCATTCATCGTTCAAGAGAAATGTCTGAACCAGGGACCCCTCCAGGCGCTGCTGCCCCCTACGTCCCATATCAAGCGTACCGAGTCCGTCTCCCTCGTCATGTCCTCTATGCTACCTCATGATTTGATTTTTTCTAGTCAAAGAGACACTCGCGCAATATTTCAAACCCCAGTCCCCGTCTAACTCCAAATGTATCGCCTCCTCCCATATCTAGGCCTTCCAGTATCTTAGGGACTCCCGTATCTTCTCCACAGCTACATCCTACGGTTGTCGACAGGGAGAAAGAAATTATGCCTGTCTATGTTTTCCCCGACACTGCAGACTCTTCGCCGACCCCTAGAATTATGTTGGATCCTGCTCCTACTGGATCTCGTAGCCACGCTTCCAATAGTCTTACTCTTCGTCAAACTTCAACTGATTCGCACGATTTACTTGAGCCGGCTCATGAGTCTACACCTCTGGATGAACCTCTTGTAATAGCATCACCGGCACTGACGACGGATACCCAAACCGAAGGCACCTCGTTTACATCTCCTTCAACTGCCTTCACCGTGCCATCCACTTCATCTTCAGCGGCCACAAACACTCCTCAACTTAAGGATAATGTCAAGCCGCCTCTTCCAGCTTCAACCATTCGCAAGACCTCAACATTCCGACGTGTTCCACCACGGAATACCCGAGCTCCTCTCCCTCCCTCCCCCCTTCGACCAAACCACAGTCCCACCATTCCCTCACACGTTCGAACTGTATCTATTTCTTCAAAAATCACTCCTGAGGCCATTCACGGAGCTTCCACGTTGTCTTATAGCTCCAGCAATGAGCCCATACCCCAGGGACAGGCTGAACCTGTCAATCACCACACATCCTCCTCAGGTACTATTTCCCCAAGTATACCAGAGCGAACCCTACCACCGATACCACCCACTAAACTGAGTATATCAACAAGAGGTTCTGCAGCCGCACCTCTCACCTCAGCCGCTACCTCTCCATCACTCTCAAAGTCCACTTCAACTTCTTCACAAGTCTCTAGCTTCCAACCCCCTGTTCTCCTTCAGACACGGACATCTGCTCCCTACCGCCCTGGCTTCCAGCCAAAGGGTGTCTATCGTCCTCTTACAGACGAGTTTCTAGCACTTCGACGAGAGAAGCGCGAGGGCAAGGGGGAGTCAGGTAGTATGGGCCGCGTGGAGCGGACGAAACTTGAGAGGAGGCTCGAGAAACTCACTGCGCTTCATTTTCCTTCTGAAGATCAAGTTTCGTCAGGGTGCAGTGAGAGTACGGACAAGCGACGCCCAGGTATTGGAGCTGTTCAAGAGAATCGACGTGCATCATCTTTCTTTGACCTCGAAAGTTTGCGCAGTATGAGCGTCAACGATGCAGGGGGCCTATGGCGAGGGGTGCTTTCTGGAGGACTAGGGGATAATGCGAAGGCGGAGATACGAGGTTCGTGCTTCGTTTACGTTACCCTTTTATAACGCATATTTAACAATAAAATTAGCCGCTGAGCAGAGGATAACTCCCTGGCAGGACGACGCTGCTGTTTCTAAATGTCCCTTGTGCGGGTAAGCGACACCCCTGCATTGAAATCGAGTGGAAGGCAGACCTGTTATGTTTCAGAACTTCATTTCATCCACTTACCAACCGGAAACACCACTGTCGGTTGTGTGGAAAGATAATTTGTTCTCTCCCTCCCAAAAACCCCCAACGTCCTTCCATATGTTCGCTCTTGTTTGTAGTTGATTCGAAGACACGGCAGATTGAACAAGTCGGAGAAGGCGTCGATTATGGCGTGCGGAAACGCAGAATCGGTGAACACCCGAGGCATGATGATGAAGATAAATTCTTGAAGGGTGTGAGAGTATGTCGAGATTGTTGGCCCATATTGCTGTGGGTGTGGCTTCACTTCTAGAGTGGATTTATGTTGAACTTGCGATACTGACAGCCGCCAGCAATACCTGCAAGAAAGCCAACGCGTTCCAGCATCTGTTAAACTCTACGAGGTAATTCTGTTGCTTACAGCTGCAGTTTCAATACTGATATTCTGTGAAGGCTTTCCTCAGCTTGGAGAAAGACATAGAAGAAGCCTTACCTCAGTTTCAAGAGCTCATTCTCAGTCTTAAGTGCGCATGCTGTTGGTGTAAATCGTCTTTTTAGTTACTCACGGGATGATTTGCATGTGCTAGTCACAACGATCAGCCCACGAAGGAAGCATCCGCGGCACGGAAACGACTTCTTGAAGCATTCGCACAGTATGACGCTCTCTCCAAGCAGATACGCAAGCTTCCTTGTCCCAATGGCCCGGGCAGCTCTCAGGATCGCGTACAGATGGCCATCCAGACTCGTGCAAACTTTTTCTTACAGAAAAATATGTTTCCCCTCCAAGTTTGTGTTGCACTCCTCATTGCCGTTTATATACTCACTGATATGCTTTTTTACAGTCAATTCCTACCCCTAATAGAAGTAATGACAATGCAGCCGATCCCTCGTCTACCTCTCCTAAAGCAGGACGAGTCGACCAGTTTACCATTGATCCTGACTCGGAGCTGGCCAACAAGTTACAGCCTCTTTTGGAGCAAGAAGCGCTGCTTGAGTCATTCGTAGAGGAAGCTAAGGCCCGTCGTAAGTTTGAGGATGTGAAGACTCTGAAAGAAAATCTAGGTGAAGTACGTTCGGAAATTGAGAGGATGCTGGACAATTCAGATCGGGAAAGTCAAACAAACAGAAATAGGAAAGGAAAGCCTGTCAAGGGACCATAAGTCTATAGGTAGAATTAGGTAGAACTGTGTCAGACTTCGTTTAAGAGTCTCTTTCTTATACCTGTGACTGCATTCCAGTCACTGGTGCCATATAAACAAGTGTGGCTGTAGAGGAAAGCTTCGATCGTGTGCGGCCGTTTAAGAATATGCTGAAGCAAAGCATAATGCGAATCCACTGTAGTTTTTTTTTTTTTTTAATTCTCTATATTTACATGCAACAAGTATACTAAGTACTAAGACGCACGGGTCATGCTAAGACAACCAATCTACGTGTGGATAAGCGTTCTATATGTGAGGGGACTATGGCGTCCAAACGGTCGGGGTGTGTATAGCTGTAATGTTCAGATATGGGTATAGGGTAAAGGTTACGGTCAACAATATGTGTGGGTGTCGGTTGCACTGGGTGCGCAGAATGGGAGAGGGAATGGAGGGGTGGGAGGGGGCTGAGGCATCTAGTTTATGGTGAGATGTGTCGAGGTGTGTGCTATGGCATATTATGGGCCTGATTGTTAGCAGGGTGGAGTTGACGGTTATGAATCCTCGACCTCTGAGTCTATGTCTGGGGGAATTGGTTCGTCGTCGAAAGTGGGGTCCGATGGGGGGGTGAATCGTGTACCAGTGCGCGTGAACGCTCCGGAAATCCAATGTAGTTTGTCTTCCACTTCCATGCTACAAGGCCTCGGTTTAGTCACCCCAGTGGGTTTAGTGAGCCCAGACGCTGACACTTGCAGATTTCAAACCTCCGTTCCTCAGGATATTTCGTGTCACCAACTTTAACTCGACATGGACAATTCCACTGCTTTCAGTTTAAATTCCCGCCACTTACCTTCTCGTGCTTAGCATATTTGATTTCGAGATTCGTAACTATTATTTACTACTGACCAACCTACCCATTTGCTTAACTTCCTTTCTAGTCAAGGTCGGCTTCTTCCTGGTATATTCGATTATGCGATTCAGAGAATGACGCTGTAAACTGCTTGCAACCTCCGAGGCTTGAGCTTGCTACCGCTTGTACAACTGTTCTCGCTTACAATACGTTTCTCATGTGTTTTCGCTTGGACTTCAACCATCGTCCCGACATCATCCTCAAGAATTCCTGTCTATATTTGCTATGAGCCTGGCAACTGAAGACCTTGAATGTTGCACTCATTCCTAGTACTGGAGTACTTGAAGAATGTATGTGATGCTAGTGATGAATGTTGGCTCGGATGTTCTGTCTTGCAGGAATTACAATCAGAAGGAATGTCTCGACTCTCGGCGGATGGTTACTGAGCTACCGGGCGGTAAAGCCCTTGTCTAAATCTCGGATTGGACGTTTGGTTTTCTTCCAATCATAATGCAGCAGTCTATCTCCTCCGAAGCTTCTTGGTATTCGTGAGATAGTTTCCGGCTATTGATTATCCTCTTACTGCCCGGTATTCAGTTGCCTCTGGACTGGGTACTTTCGCGGGCGAAGAACCTTGTAATGGCAGGTGAATATCACCCGGAAGGAGGGGATCGCAATGTGCCTTTCGTCAGTGCTCATCCGGTTTCTATCGTCCCCTTAACCTGTGAGTGAAATTTTGAATGCCACGTAGCCATGGACCCTTGAAATTGGATTTTACAGGTAATGCGTTCGATACCGTCTGCACTTGGGCGATCACAAGACGTGGCGGGAGTCTTTTTCAAAAAGAGGAAGGGTAATAGTACCCATGATGGAGATGCGGCCAAGGAGACGGGGGACGCACAACCGATTGCTGATACAGCCGTAGGCACTGGCACATCCACATCCCATTTCATTGCAACTTTTACCCCCCTACCCTCTTTTACTTCTGAGATTTCATCAAGCTCCAGTGGCACCATTGCACCAACACAAAGTGCTACTAGTAATCTTGGATCCTCCCCGCGAGTGTTCCAATTCACCGATTTAAACAATGCCACCACCTGTAACGATTTCACGTTCAAGTGGAATTACACAGGTTCTACTATTGTCTTGATGACGCTTTTTGTCAATGGCACTCGTGAATTCGGATATCCTACGAATGGCACTTTCACACTCACCGCTTCGCCCACACCGTCGACAGCTATTTTGTCTGCGTTACGCGTTTTCGCTACTGATGTTCCTTCCGACGAAGAAATTTATACCTGGAGGATTGTGGATGTGCAGGAAGGATGGTACATTCTGCATGCGCAGGAAACAGGGCCTATCGATGGAGTTTCTGCTTCTTCCACCCCTTTCTTTGTACAGAATGGCACTAGTCTCGAATGCCTCAAAACTTCCAAAGGGGCTGCCATACCAGCGATGTCTTCGCGACATCTGGCGACTGCGGATTTGATTGGAATCGTCTTGGGGGCTCTTGCGGCTGTGGTATTTTTAACGATTGCGTTCATCTTTCCGCGACTCTGGCGAAGAGCACTCCCTTCTCCGAAAACAAAGCGCCCGTATATCTTATATTGAAAAGAAGCCGTCATAACGAAATAACGAGCACATCCTTGTTTCATGTCAGCTACGTATGTACTCATTAGCAATATACAGAGAGTTTTATAAATTATGATTTAATGACTAGGTGTAGTATGTAATTCAACAGCAATAATGATATGAATGGCGAGTGTCATCGTCCAAGTGATCCAATGAAACTCGACAAATCCAGGCTGTCATACTCGTCTTCTGCTGGTAAATCCTCTAATCCCTGGAGAACGTTCTTGTGGCTGACAGGACCCGAGCTCTCTTTTATCTTCTTCTTAGCAGCTGCAGCTGCATCGTCTTCCTCACTGGTTCGTCTGAATAGATCCAGGACTAAGTCTGTATCCATCGATGCAAGGCCGGAATTTTGTTGTGTAACAACGGAGTTGGCAATGTTCAGTTTAAAACGTTGAAGGCTGCGATAAAATGTCAGAAGATGCAGATCGGTAAATGCACTGACACTCACCCCATGATCTTTTCTTCTAATGTGCCTTTCGTGATCAATCGATACACGTTTACAACCTTTTTCTGCCCTATACGATGAGCTCTGTCCATAGCCTGCAGATCTTTCATCGGATTCCAATCATGCTCTACGAAAATAACGGTGTCGGCGCCCGTCAAAGTCAGACCTAGCCCACCAACGTGTGTCGTGAGCAACAGGCAATCAATACTAGGATCTGAATTGAATGTCTGCACGATGGCATGACGCTTGCTGGCGTCCGTCCCACCGTCGAGTCGCATGTATGTCACAGATGGCATATGTTGCTTGAATAGGTCTGTTTCGATAATATCTAGCATTTGCTTCATCTGGCAGAAGATGAGAACACGGTGTTGCGAGAACGTCCCATTCGACTCGGAGACTGTGTCGATCAGCTCACTCTTCCCTGAATCGGTCCCGACGGATGGCGCACATCCAATACCGCAATCTGACAACAATTGACTACGAGTTTAATCAGTGCGCCAGTTATAAACAACGAATTGCGATACTCCACTAACCGTAATGCCTGCAGCTTAGGCGCATGCTGAATATCCTTGAGACCATCTGATTGAGCACTTGCTTTCGACAATGCCAGCGAAATGGCCTCTTTATCATTTTTAAGGACTAGAGCAGGATGATTGCACAATTTCCGCAGATATTGAAGGGATTGGAATACGTGGTGTTGCGCACTTTCCGGTTTGTTGCCTCTTGCAGCCTGTAGTGTGTTTTCCCCAGCTTTCGACTTGGAGAAGTCATCGTAAAGATGTTTCTGCAGGTCAGAGAGTTCGCAGTAGTAATCTTGTATAATCTTTGGAGGCAGATCATTTAATACATCTTCTTTCAGACGTCTTAATAAGAATGGCAACACTTGTTTATGTAGAGCTTCGAGAGCTAGAGCGGCTATCAAATATAACGCCATAAGCGCATCCATATTCAAGAGAAAAAAGTACAAACCAGCTTCCCCATTTTTTGCTTTCCCATCGCGATTTGCTAATATCGGCTTTCCAAATCGCTCATTGAACGCTGCTTCTGTACCAAGAAATCCCGGCATGAGGAAATCGAACAGGCTCCATAGCTCCAGCACATTGTTTTGAATAGGTGTTCCGGAAAGAATGAGGCGGTGCTGAGCGCGGATGTTCTTCACGGCTTTCGTTAGCTTGGTTTTAGCATTCTTTATGACATGCCCTTCATCCAATATGCAATACAGCCAGTTCAATCCCTCCAAGTGCGATATGTCATTTCGTACAACTTCGTATGATGTAATTACCACATCATAAGATGTTAGCTTCGAGAGTAGTCTGGTTCGCTCCCTAGCGTTTCCGGTGTAGAGGACTGGACGTAGGTTATCCACATATTTGAGGATTTCGTAATACCAATGCCCCGTTAAGGTAGGCGGGCACACAATAAGAGACGGAAGATGCACTGAATCCGGTGAGTCTGTTTCTTGATGTCTCCTTGCTCTTTCGAAATGCTTGCTAGCCAGAATGCAGATAGACTGAAGCGTTTTCCCGAGGCCCATGTCTGAAATAAGCTCAGCAATTGCTCTCGGTTGGAGCACGGAAAGACTCACCATCGCACAAGATACCATGGAGCTGGTATTTCGCCAGGAAGGCTAGCCAATTGACACCATCTTGTTGATATTTCCGGAGCTCTGCCTTGATAGAAACAGGTATACTGTATTGTTCGACCTTAGTACCGTCCAGGAGTTGTGTAAGAAATTGCCGTTCAGATTCACGCCGCTTGAGAAGATCTTCTGGAAACCCTTCTGGATTGGGAAGACCAGCCTAAGAAAGGTTAGATTGTGAATAAAACAGGCAGAAAAGTTATACCTCAAGAGGGACCATCTTCACAAGTGCAGCGAAAGTGTTCGTTGCCGTTGACCGGATATCATCATTAGGATCGCTCATTCTTCCAAGTACTGGCACTACCATGAACAGTACATAGGGAAGTGCCTTGATGTCAAGACGCTGAACGATATCTAGAAGAATTGGTGAATGGGCTATATTGTTAAAGATATGAATGGACGAACGGTATATTAATTCAGTGGCGCCCTGTCTGTTGGCAAGTACCAGTGGGTCTCCAAGTAATGGAACTATGTTCTCGATCACGTAGCGCATGGATTCTGAAGTCATCACGTCGCAGATAGTCGCAAAACATCTGGCAGCCGACTGTCGAATAATAGCAAAACGACTGCGAAGTGCCAAATCCATCAGGGGCAATGTCTCAGCAAGCGTTGGCCAGAGCTTTTCGTGGAAAGTAGGTGCAACAGCTTCCAAGACACTCAGTGAATCGATGACATCCTGACCGTACTGCTTCTCAATGAAAGCATCACATTTGTCTGGGGAGTCTATTTGAACGAAGATTAGCATCATAGCACCTTAAAGTTTTGCGCCATACCTAAATGAAAAGCGCTTAGAAGTCCACCTGCAATAGAATGCCACATGTTCGGAATAACCTCAAATAACCGGGGTCCAAACTTGGCAGATAGCTGATCGAAGGCCAAACCTGCTCCTCGCCGCGACAGTTGAGATTTTCTGGCGTCGCCCTGTTTCTCTGTGTCTGGTTTATCTTTATCCTTCAGATCTCTAGCATTTCGTTGAGTCAAAGTACTGGAAGTGGCTTGAAACGAAAGAATGCCATCCGTGATTTTACGCGTAAATGCAAACGTAGGCGTCTGTTCTACGTCCTGACATAAAAACGTGCATAAATTCTTGACGATCTTGTCAGGAGGTTGAACAATGTTGTGGCTTGCGCAAAAGTCGATGAAGGATGCTACTGCGACAGCGGAGCGAGTCTGTAGGTCCACATTTTCTTCGTTCTGGAAGGAAAGTCAGGCTTCACATAAATATAATCTTGAAACGATATCAATATGCGCACCTTAATACCGTTCATGATGCCTTTAACCACAGGGCTCACTTTCTCAGGTGTACTCTTGAACGCCACGAATGCTGCGGCAAATGCAGCAGACACTCGTATGTCGTGCTGTGTCTTCACCTCGATGTATCGCTCGATGCTAGCCTCTACTTTGTTTCGTTTATCGTTAATTATGGCAAGCTCTTTTTTTTTCGTCCTACCCAAACTCTCTTTGAGACGGGTGTACATAGAACCAACTGCTGACTGGGCTGTCTCGATCGTGAAACACCCTGATTTTGAGCCCGTGATGTCGATTTCGCTGCCCAGGAATGGTATGGAAGTCATAGGCACTTTACAGTCCGTCGCAAAAGATTGCAGAAGCGCAATACAGTCAGCATGGATACGACTGAGGGCGAATGCCATTTCGTGATAGGCAGGGGGGGGGGTTCCTTGAAGCCATGATAAAGTTTTGACACTGAGGTCCAATGCCAAAGGTGAGGCCTCAATGAGAGGCAATGTTGAAGCTTCGCTTGTGGAGTCATAGTCTCGAGCCCATTCCTCTGCGACGATTGCGGATAAAAACTTCTGCAACATGCTGGTTGAATCGACATAATGAGTGAGAATGGGCCTGAAGAGCTCATCAATCGCCTCTCTCTGTGATGAACATTAGAAGTAGATAACAAAAGAACTGCAAGATGCATTACCTTTGAAGGCCAAAAGATCATCAGATACGCCAATGCTGTGGCAGCAGCTACTCTCGCTTTCAAGGTGACTTCAACCGTAATTAGCGACAAATCTTGGGATAGCATATTCTTGTCGACGTTGTGGCGCTCGGGGGCAACTTCCCCAGCTGTGGCCATTGAGGGATGATAAAAATTAGAAGTTTCGATCGCAACACCGAGCGGTGTCATCATTACGGCATACCAGTCAAGAATGAGATGCTGTGTTATGGCAGACTCCATTAAACCCGGTGTCGGAGCTATTATTGAAAGTGCTGTACGCCAGGCGGATAGGGTTGCTTCACGAATGTCTGAGCGTTCCTCTGCAATAAGATTCTGGAATAGAAGCGAAAGGAAGGGTCTCGAGATCCAATCTCGAGGCAAGGAAGGAACGGCCATAAAAGACGCGAGAGTCTTTACCACTGCAAGCCGAACATTAGAAATAGTATGCCGGAAGAAAGGAAACAGTGTCTGTGCAAGCGTGGATAGTGGCAAACTGCAGAAAAATGTTCAGGAAACGCCTATCAAGGCAATAACGAGACTTACGATACGGTTTCGTTCGCTAGAATATCGATTACTTTGTCATATGTAACCAACTTGCCTGCAATACAATCCTGTAAGCTCCAGGTAAGAAGGGCCTTACGGAGGAAAACAAACCCAGTAGATCCATGACGGCTCCAACACTCGAACTCAAGTCGTCTTTCATATCAGACAAGCAGTTCCATAAGACGACTAAAACGCGATCAAGTACTTCTGGCAATTGCTCAACAAGATGGGCCGCAACTGGGAGGAGACATGATGCTGCGACAGCACGAACATCATCATCTCGATCTCCTAACCTAGAATGCAACAATTCAGTCAGCTTTTTTGTTTTACTAGTTGATAACTTACCCTAGTATGGCTGCATCTACGACACCCCGCAGGACATCCCGTCCAGTAGAAGTTTCTTCGCCCTCGACCTTGACATCATCCTTCTCAAATAGATCACTTCGAACAGCTACCTCATATTTAATGCCAAGTAACCCTGCATGCCTGACTTCCCAAACGTGATTTCGTTCCGAGTCGACCTTGGTTTTTCCATTTGAGGGGATTGGGAAGTCTTGTCGAATCATCTGTAAGAGAATCGAATGCACATGGAGAAGCGAACGGCGAGGCATATGCAAAAGAAGGGACGCTAATGTCTGAGAGACGGTCTCTCGTACTGGTGCCACCACCTCAAAGCAGAAGCTATAGTTTAGACTGATACCAAGGATCCTAGCAAAAGACACATACCTGATCGGAAACAAAGTCTCCGAAACGGTCTAGCACAAAGACGCAGAGAAATTTAGCAGAAAGATCATTGCACCATTTCTCATGCGCAATTTTGTTTTCAGCTTGTGAAAGGCCATCTGCCACAAGAATTAACTTGATTCAATATTACAAATCCGAATGAGAGCAAACCTTGCATTCCACCACACTTTCCTTGAACCTTCAACAACTCCCGAAGAGCCATGGCAGCACCATGTCGAACTTCCCAAGCAGCACTGAACAGGTCAACCTCAAGGATATGGACTACGCCATCCCATATCCAGACTCCAGTTCCTACTTCGAGCGCCTTTGACTGTTTGGCGGCCTTTGGTGATACCGCTCCGCCTTTTGAAGGATCAATGACCACCTTTTCCGGTGATGCTACACCGGCGGAAGGTGACGGACTATTGACTCTGGATGTGGGCGCAGTCTTCTCATCTGCGACAATCAGTCGTGCTCTAGGGAAACAACATCTCAGAAGCCAGTAAAAAATAAGCTGGATAAGTCATACTTATTGGAAGGTCCAGTAGGAGTGGCATTGTACTTGGCTCCACTGGACTGTGGAGGAGGAGCCACAAAGGCAGAATTACCGGGTTTTCGCTTGCGTTTCAGCCGGTTTCGCTCTCGGGCAGATAAACTACTCAGATCGGCGTCGGGGACGGAGGGAGCATTGGAGGTTGTTGGTGAAGGAGCCGTAGGAGTAACAGAACGCGTGGGAGGTGGGGATTCTTTTAATTCTTTGGACTCTGTCGCATAAACATCCATCGGAGAAGATGATCTAGTTCTCTCCTGCACTGAACCCTCCGGGTCGGCCATTTTGAAGTCAACATCTGAAGTCATGTCGGCTGTTAGCTCCTTATCTAAATCCATGTCATCTGCAACGTCGTCAAGAAAGTCAAGCCCCAAACGACCCATAGCTTCTTTTCTCGCCTTTTTCACCTCGGCAGAGCTGGAGAGAATACCCGTAGGCTTTACGAACTCTTTGCCGGAAGAAGCGAGGAGGAGGTTTCCCTGGGTAATTAATTCCTGGACAGAGAAATTGGGGAAATCTGGGGCTGCATATGAAAGTTCGTCATTTGAAGTTTTAGTATCTTCGGGATGAAATGGTTCCCAAACAGGTACGAGGGAGAATATTTGAGATAGCGCTACCGAGGCGGCGGTGCGAGTGTCAAACGACTTTGAATGCAGGTATGGAAGGATCTGCGGCAGGGCATGAGACAAGTGATTGAGGATAAGCATGTAACGATCAACACATACCCTCGCTACAACGGCCATGAGCTCTGCCCATGCTGAATTATCCCGAATAAGCTGTGCGCGATTCAACTTGACATCTTCTTCGACAATAGCGACATCGCTAATGACGCTCTTTGCGGCCAACTGCGCAAGTTGTTTAGCTGCAGTATTCCTGACTGAGGAAGATGATCCTGTGTCCAGTAAGAGGAGGAGCCTGTCCAACCTACGAGGAATAGACGCGACGGAGGCGACGCGACAGTTAGACGGATTAACGGAGAAGCTCGATCAAGGCACACCTAGAAGTCATACCGCAAGGGGATAACCGGGCCGGAGATAGTTTCCGTAAGTTTGGTCTCGGGCTGAGAGTGTTTTGGCTTGCTTACGGAGGGAGAATTTTCGCGGTGTGTGGTCGTGGCCTTTATATGATCACAGCGGACTTTGACTGCAACGCTGTCACGGTCACACTCCACCCAAATTTAGCGCATTACATAAGCAGTACTCTGATTGCTCCCGCCAAATTGTTTACTCTTTCCAAGCTTCTACGACTTCAGCTTCAGCTTCAGTTCCTATGTCCTGGCATCTTCAGTCCATTTGTCTGTTGCTCGATGACTGGAATCGCCCACAAGGCCCTCTCGCTGCATGTACGTGCTTACTTCTTTTCTTGTGATCTCGCTCCTACCTCTGTCCAGCCTTGTTGGAATGTGGTGATCATTATTTCGATCAGCTTCGAAGCGCTGCAGATGGCGTGGTAGCTGGGAATGACGCCCACCAATCAAACACAACGTTGCAGAATATCATCGACACGGCTTACAAGGAGATGCAGATTACAGATTCCCAATTCATGGTATTTTCCTGGCGCAGGCTCTACACGGATGCATCCATCCTCATGGCTTTGGTCCATCCTCATCCCACAACGGCAATGGAATCAATTGCTACGTTAGACCGCGCCATTATCATCGCCGGCGCTGCCGGCCATGGCCGACTCGACATGATTCTTTTCCTCATTGAAAAAATCCAATCTGAATTCTATCCTACCCGCCTATTCACAGGCATATCTCTTTCCCGCCGTATATGTCCCACTGTTAAAAACCTCGAGCTTCCAACTTCTGTTCAGGATATTCCCTGCTTTGAAACACCCCCCTCTTTTGTTGCCTTCCAGAACCGGTGCTCACGGCATCCTTTCGTCTTACGTGCATATGCTGAAGGTTGGCCTGCCCTACAGAATCATCCTTGGCGTTCGGCGGAGTATTTGCACTCTGTTTCCGGTGAAGGCCGCGTCGTACCTGTTGAAGTCGGCAAGGATTACCGGACGGATGACTGGAAACAAACCTGGATGTCTTGGGACGAGTTTCTCAGTTACCTTGATTTCGATGACCAACCTCGTTCTCGCGATGCCAGCGATGTCTTATATTTGGCACAGCATGACCTGACGAAACAGTTTCCTGCTCTGCGAGAAGATATTCTTATACCGGATTATGCTTATTCGTCGTTCTCTATCCCTGAATATTCTTCATACAAGCCCCCAGGCAACGAGGAACAGCTTGTGCTGAATGCCTGGCTTGGGCCCAAGGGCACTATTTCGCCAGCTCATACGGTATGATATGATAAGTATGCACTCGCCATTAGCGATGCTAATCCAAGTGCCAATAGGATCCATATTTCAATTTGTACGGTGAGTAAAGATGCCCTCTTCTATGAGCACGGCATTCACCGCTTGTTTTGCAGTACAAGTTGTTGGGAGGAAGACTGTTTGGTTAGCTCCTCCTGGGGTGTCGCCGTTTATGCGCGTCCCGAATTGGCTGACGAGCAACACTGTCTCGAGCACGAGCAATACTTCCCATATGGATGTATTTATGGAGAAGGAAGACGACGAGCATAGAGAGTTTTGGGCGAACGTAGTCCCAAGGGCCATGAGCGCAACATTGAATCCCGGAGACCTCCTCTTCTTCCCTCCCGGATGGTGGCATGCGATGAGAAGCGAGGATACGAGTTTCTCGGTATCTTTGTGGTTTTGATCCTGTTTAACTACATACCAATGCCAATCGCGTACATAATATGATGTGGTCGCTGCAGTTCGCGGCAGCATTTCGTTTGTCATTTTACAGTCGACCTCCGAGTCGTGGACGAACTGTTGATGCGATCAGTGCCACATGGTATTCTGTCACAAGGTCACAAATATGTCCATCCGGCGTGGTTCGTTTGAGGCGGCGTTGAACTGGATGTCTTCCGCCGTCTCATCCCTTCGACTGTCCAGCAGCCGTCCAGGTTACCTCGCATGCAAGTAGACTGCTTGTATTGGTCGCTCTGCCAGTATATGACCATTACGAATCCCCATATACATAATCAGTCTCCATCTCTTGGCTGTGAAGCCCGACTATTTAATTCATGTCTGTGCTGGACGTTGACCGCTCAGCCCCCATTCTGTCGATGTCCCGCAGGAAGCCAGATATCTCGTCGTCTTCACTTGAAAGTACCCATATCAATGATGCGCTTCTTCGCTCAAAGGATGCCGGTATCACCTTGCAATTCTCGAGACTCGATCTTGCAGAGGTCGGCATTGAGGTTGTTGAGGAACTTGCCACCGTCGGCAGGCAAAATCCAGATGACGAAAGTATCATTGAAAGGTATGTAGCGTATCGCTTGTTAGTGAAAAAATTGACCCAATGCTGCTTGTTTCTTCAGACTGGCTTTCGATCACAACCGACTCACTACTCTTCCAATGGAATTCGCGCTACTTCAGCATGTTAGATATTTAAATCTCAAACACAATAATTTCACGACCTTCCCGAGCGTTGTAGGTCTCCTTCGTGCTTTCTTTCTGCCCGTCGTATTGATAAACTCCTGCATAGCTAACTTCGATGCCTTCGCTGGACACGTTGGATATAAGCCATAACAAGATTAAAAGGTTCCCTTTTCAGCCCGGAAATCTCATTCAACTCCGAGTATGAAATTCTATTTGCATAACCTATAAATGCTCAATGGTGTATTTAGGTTCTCAGACTTTCCCGTAACAAAGTTACCCGGCTCCCATCTTATTTTGCGCAACTCCAAAAGCTGGACGTCTTCCAGTTAGATCGTAACCCTATCGAATGGCCTCCCAGACATATCGTTGCAAACTCAGGCTTACTTGAAGGTCAAGAAATGAAGAAATGGATTCGAAACGTCCAACAGTGGATAGAAGCCGAAACCGCCACACCAACGGCAAATGATGATTCAAGCTTTACTGAGCAGCAACATGAACGTGACGCGTAGGTGTTCATTATATTCATACTTTCAAATGTTTTGCCCCTAATATCTGTATTTGAAGCCAAGAGCGGTATGCTTCATGGCGGTTTCCTATCCGTAGCACGGATATTGGGCTGGGAAATGCTCCTCATTCTAGAACATTCTCTATTGATTCCAGCATCTCTTTGTCCTCGATTCCTGAATCTTTACAAGCCGTTGCTGCGGCAAAAGACTCACATGGCTTGGCAGAGCGACCACCCCCTCTTCATCTTGGTATGCTACGTCCAGGAAGCTCTACATCGTCACCCACTCGATCTATCGAAAGTTATCTTCCCAGCCCTGCAGATTCAGATACATTTGATATCGATACCTCTTCCTCCTCGGACAGCCAGGATGCTTCGCTTCCTAACAGGACAGCTTCATACGCTGATGCTCTTCCTAGCACTGTCCCTTCTGTTATTCCGGGGCAGAAGAGTCTGCCTGATCTGCGCACAGCACAACTGAACATCGTGAAAAGAGCGAAGGTTGTAGATTCTCCCGAGGGAATGTTCCCTATGGTGACTTCCAACAAACTTAGGAACCTGGACGATTTTTCTGTGCCTTCTCTGTCTAACCGTCAAGATTCAGGATCTTCTCTCACTTCCACCTCTCGTGTCTTGCCCCTGATAACAGATATTATGCAGTCGTCTCCCACAAGAGCTGTTCCTTCTATGTCATTCGAGCGTAATTCTTATTTCCGCCGTCTCTCCACTTTCCCAACGGCACATATCCTTCCAAAACCTTTACTGTGTCTCGTCGAATCCGCGCGGACCATCCTCTTTGTACTCTGCCAAGTCTATAATGCTATAGAGCATTATGCGATATGCGCTATCGACGATCGCCTTTCATCTGTACTCATGAAGGTCCTGGATCCAGCTAGCGCTGATATGATGCAGCTTATACGGTCGTTGGATAGATTCGACACAGTGAGTCGCAAGATGCTGCCTCCGCCTGCTGTTTGTCGAGGCGTGGTAGAAGGTTGCAAGGACACTGTTGCCGCCTTTAGAAAGGCGCTTGGTGTCCTAACATTGCAACTCAAGGTCGTTTCGGCATCTGACGATGTACGCTTCTCCAGATGGATATTATTGGAGCTGTATGCCGCTACGGCTGAAATATCGTGTGCCTGGAGAGCAATGCTTCCACACATCAATTCAATGAAACCATTATTGCACAGTAAATCATTTCCCTCGCAGAATCCTTCCCTTAGTGCAAACCATGCAGATTCCCAACCATCTATGGTCTCTCCTATGGATATATCCCAGTGGTCAGACTCACCCTCATATCCCGTTTTGCGTTTACGTCCTACCGATGGCATGACACAGGGAAGCACTGTTTCCGGAGGAAGGGCACGCACTGCAAGACGGCACGCGGGTTCTTTCAGTTCAAAAGATGTCGAGATTGGTAAACAGCTTCCGTCATATGATGACGATGTACCAAGTTTGCCTGGAGGCGTCGTGTCAGGCATTGCAACTCAAACGCCTACATTGCGGACGCCAAAACGTCAAGTAACTATCCCAATGATTTCGACGTCCATCTCCCCCAGTCCTCAACCAAGTCCAATGCCTCTGTTGCATTCCTCGGTAACGTCTTTCGTAGAAGGTACCAGCTACAATCATTCACGGCATGGGTCGTACGGATCGCAATTCGCACCTTCTGCGTCATCATCTCCTTCGATACCCTCTAAGGCAGGATTCCTTGAGCTACCAACGAGTTCCAGAACTCAAGTGGATAAAGAGGCTCTTCATGCTGTTCAAGAAGCGGTAAAGGTCGCACCTTCTGTCTGGAACATGATGGAAGACACCCTAGGAGATATGTTGAAAGCAAACATGGAGGTGCAAGACGATCTAGAAAAGGCTAGGATTGTTACGAGAAGATTATCTGAGACTATCCACCAACTCGTGCAAGAAGGCGATTCTATAGCTGATAGAAAAGCTTTACGAGATGACGCTCATTCCTTCCTTAAGGTAGGCTGAAGTAACTCATTCCATGATTTCAACTAACAATATTTTCCCCAAGATTGTTGTGAGCCTATCGAATATCATGAAAGCATACGGTAAATCCCATCCTGTGACCCCAACGCTAAGATCAAATATGATCAAACTCACGAACGCAACCGAGGAATTCGCCATCCTGCTACATGTTTCTTCTTATTCGCCTTTAACTCCTCGGACTACGTCTCCAATGCTTAATCTATCGTCAACTCAAGCGATGAGCGACGACAACCGCCTTGGTTCCAGCCTTTCCCGGACATCTCGTAGTGCTCACACATCTCCCAGCTATAAGCTTCCACTTCCTACCTTACTGGATGGGCCACGCAGCGCGTTGCCCACTCAATCGTTCAAGCTTCCGACTATTAGACGCCTTCGCAGTGCTCGAGAAGCACGTACATCCCCCAACGATCCAGGATAATGCTGTTCAACTAAGTAGTCGTTCTATGATATTTTATTTACTCTATGATATTTGTATTTTATTCTCTATTACTCATAGTTTGGATGTGCGATGCCATTAATCGTATTTTCTCGTCATGTATGTGACATAGTTTGTCAACAACCTTGAAGTCAAACAATCAGAGAGTGCATTCAGTTTAAACTTCAACGGTCAACTTAACGCACGAACCCTAAAAGATAAATCGACTGTCGTCTATTAGATCTGGAGTCGACACTGGAGGCTACGCGAGTCCTACATAATTCTGAAGAATTCTTGAAGACTAAATTGTGAAGCAAGTGTAGAATTTGTTTAACTCAAGAGCCCCGGGTTGTGTGGCTGCAAACACTGTCGTGAAGCCTTACTATCTGGCAATTGGTCATTCAGCACTCTTTTAGTATGTCCTCGTCGTATCGGACCATTCCTCCTATCGCTCCATACTCCGATTTCCCTCAAGCTGTGACAGCGCTATCCTTCGATCCTATCTCAGATGTTCTCTGGGCAGGCTCTAATTTGGGTACCGTCACCGCCTATAACGGCACACAGGGAATTCGAGGTGTCTCGTTTCGGGTGGGAGGGGAGCTTGCGGTTTGCAAAGTGGTGGCGGGCGATAACTATGTCAGAGCTCTTGGTATAGGCAGTGAAGGATTTGGTGCATGGGCAAAAGGGGGCATGAATAAATGGTTCTTTCGGCGAGTACAACGGTTAAAGCCACTTTTGTAATGCAACCACTCATTGTAAATCTCATAGATATCCTTCCAACATAACTACGTTCTCTGACACGACAAGCTCTCATTCCCTTGCAGTATCGTCTTCTGCCTCGGACCTGCTGCTTCTCAATTCAATGACCGGTACCCTCGTGCGACAAGTTTCCACTACATCAATAATAACACATCTTCAATTCTCCCATTCGATGCTACTATCTGGCTCTTGTGATGGTTATTTACGGATCCATGATGCTCGGACGGGCATGAATAGGAACGGTGGCTCGGAAAGTATTGTAAGGGCCCACGTGGGATCCATACAAAGCCTCCAAACCACCGGAAATTTTGCCTTCACAATTGGAATGGGTGAAAGGTAAGATCCATACAGCTTTACTATCTTCGTTGGCTCATGGAGATGTATAGACAATCGCGGCCTTTCCCAGATCCGCTTGTGAAAGTGTACGATATAAGAACCATGCGTCCACTCCCACCAATTCCTTTCTCTTCTGGCCCAGCATTTATACACGTTCTCCCAAGAAGACCATCAAACATTGCTGTCATATCCAATCAGGGACTAATAAATATCGTTGATGCCTCCAATCCCACTGCCCCAAGTGAATTCTACCAGGTAATAGCCTGTTTCACTTACGCAAGAAGATAAATTGAAGCGTTCATAGCTTGACCTGGCATCATATCTCACTTCGGTATCTGTATCTCCAACGTCCGCCTACATGGCGTTCGGAGATGCTGAAGGTACGGTGCATCTATTATCTCAGGCGGAAGAGGGTGCAACGGTTCCGTTTAACGGATTTGATGGCCAGCCCATTCAATGGGCCGACAACGCTGCTCCACTACCCGATGTTCAGTGGACCGAGTCGACGTGAGTTATTCTGTTCGTCAAACTATTCAACACTAATGGGTTGTATCAGCCCTTTGAATTCTATTGGCCTTTCCTTTTATGATACTCAGTTGTTGTCCGCTTGGTCACCCCTGTTTGTCTCCACTGGGCCCAAATATCCTCCTCCAGCTAAAATTCCTCCTCAAATTTTAAACACCATGAAGACAAACGACAACGTAGCGTACGCTGCCCTTCCAAAAGAGCTGCGCGGTCGGCGCAATATGGTATCAGTAGCACCCAAAAGGGGCAATGGGCGTTTCCGAAGCGGCAAGTCTCGGATAAACGAAGTGAGTTCTGCCTTTTTTAAAGGTGTCCATGCCTTCATTTTTTCACGTCGAACACCATTCAGCCTGATCCTGATAGCGCTGCGTATGATCCCATGGATAGTGAGGTACCTCGGATGTATCGACACGTTGAGATAGAGTATTCCAAGTTTGGGGTTGAAGATTTTGACTTTGGGTATCTTATTTTAATCCTTCAGCATAATTTGTTCATTGTATTTACCATGATTTTTAGGTTCTACAACAAAACCGATTTTAGTGGCCTCGAGACCCATATCTTAAATTCTTACACCAACCCCGTGGTGCAACTGATACATTATTGCCTCCCTATCAGGTGCCTTGCAAAATCTCACATCACTACCAATTGTCCTCGAGAACACTGTCTTTTATGCGAACTGGGATTTGTTTCGCGTATGCTTGAGAATGCTCATGGAACTAATTGCCAAGCGAGCAATTTCTGCAAGACAGTCGGTGTTCTGGCTCATGGTGAATCAGATGTTTATCTATTAATTAATTTAATTTCTGACAACGTCAAACAGCTTCTAATGCCATAGAGCTCATTGACTATGGGCGGGATTCCGCTGAAGTTGATTATGCTCATAAGATACAAACATTCCATCGCTTCCTTATCGACCATCTCAGTTCGGAAGGAAACACATTTCCACAGAACCCTATTCTTTTGAAGAGCTCGTCGTTTAGACAGGATCCTTCAAATCTTGTGGCCGCACCCATCACGCAACTCGTCGGTGTTGACGGGAAAAATATCATTACTTGTTTGAACTGCGAAGCTATGCGAGAGAAAGATAATATGACCCATGTTGTTGATTTGATTTACCCACGCAAGGTCAATTTTTCGATCCGCTCGGCATACTGTTACTCAAAGTGATATTGTAGGCATTCCCGAACGAATCACAGCTTGACGCAGACTTCCCCTCGATTCTTCGTAATTCCCTACTTCGAAACATGACCCATAAAGCTACATGTCAAACTTGCAAACAATTCTCCACATTCAAATCTCGGCGATCAATCCCTTCTCGTGATCTACCTCCGATTTTAGCTTTAAATGCATGTGTCTACAGCGATGAAACGTTCAGCTTCTGGCGCAATGCTCGTGGTGGAACTTTCTTGCAGTCTCGGGTGCAAATTCACGGACAATATCAAGGCAGAGATGATCCTGAAGCAGCTATCTACACGATTCGGGTATGTCCTTTTGACATGAATGTATCCAATGTTAAAAGACCGAATCTCGCAGTCATTAGTGGTGCAAATCACGACAAAGGACAAGCATTCCCATCTAGTAGCCATTGTCAAAGGTTGGCCGAAGTGATTATGTTCAAGAATCCCACTGATTTCGACATAGTCCCAGAAGCCGAGGTCCATTCGGACCTCGTTAGTCCATGGTTCATCTTCAATGATTTCGTAGTTCGAAATATCTCGGAAGAGGAAGCGCTTAGCTTTCCTGACAAATGGAAGGTTAGCTCATGTCTTTGTCGAATCAGGACTCAGCTTCCAGCTTACATCACTTATAGACACCAGCAATCGTCTATCTTGAGCGTGTCGACCTTCCTGAACCGTTGGACTTCAGCGCATTACCAGATGAAATGGATCCCACAATTCTTAGTCGTGATACCTCAATAACAGTGTATTCATCTATTTCTCACTTCCTTGGCTTTCCTTAACCCAATATCATGATAGAAACCGTGATGCAAGCCTGATTAAACACGAGTTCTTGCGTCCTGAAGAAATTCCAACTCCTGGGACTTTGGTAGCAATCGACGCCGAATTTGTGTCCATGCAACAGGTATGTCGATGGCCATAAATGTAGCTTCTGTTTCCTGAAATTTCCTTCAGGAAGAAACAGAATATCGTTCAGATGGAACAAACAAAGTTCTTCGGCCTGCCAGATTAAGTTTGGCTCGTGTTTCTGTACTACGGGGTGATGGTCCTCGTCAGGGAATTCCATTCATCGACGACCATATCCACACTAGCGAGGTAATCGTCGATTATCTGACTGAGTTCTCGGGGATCAAATGTGTGTGGCCTCTTTCATTGTCTATGGATTCTTATTCATTTCGTGTCGTAAGTTGGGGATTTGGATCCTCACCTATCCCCCTATACGCTCACGCCTTTAAAACTAGTCTATAAGAAGCTGAGGATGCTTGTGGATCGCGGGTGCATTTTCATCGGGCATGGTTTATCAAAAGACTTCCGCATTATCAGTGTGTTTCAGCCCTTCCTATGCTTCACTTTTAGACTCAACCACTCGCACAGATATCTATGTCCCTCCGGAACAGGTAATTGATACTGTCGATTTATATTTCCTCAGAGCACGGCAGCGCCGGCTGTCTTTACGTTTTTTGTCGTGGTTCGTTTTGCACGAGCACATTCAAACAGAGACGCATGATTCAATCGAGGATGCTCGCTCAGCTCTCAACCTATATAAAGCATATCAGGAGTTCGAGGAGCAGGGCATATTTGACTTGAAGCTTGAAGAACTTTATAAGGAAGGAAAGCAATATGTATGTGATACCCTGCTAATCAATTGGAGATGTTTAAACCATTCACGGCAGGGTTTTAAACCACCACCCGCCCCAGTATCAATATCAAATCAAGGCACTTTGGACCGTACGAGTTCCCCTGCCCCAATCTTTTCGATGTCTCACTCGTTTAATGGTAATGTGTCCTCAAAATCGAGTCCCACCCTCTCATCTGATAAATGTCCGCGCCCTTCATAGCCTTTGATCAACCGAAAACCTATACACCGAGTCGTAACTGGCGTCGATAACGGCCTCTCTCCGGGTGATTACGAAAATACAGATTCTTATTACTTTGTATGAATACACAAGATGAAGACAATATCACTGTAGAGTACGAAAATTTTACTCTCGATCGAACTTTATATACTGCGGCAATCCCATACGCGCGAATCCTCATGCACATGGTCGAAATTGGACTTGGGTATCGAATGAACACGGTAACATGTCATATCCTACAATTTGTTCCATACGCGGTCCGCAATCCGAGTACTCGACTTTGTACGTTAATCTCAGGTAAGTAGCAGCCGAAATTTTCCAAGATGGTACAAGCTTCGTAAGATTATGACTTAAAAATCAAAATCATCATCGTCGACACCTTTTCTACGCTGATACTAGAGGCGACGTCAATGAGCTAACCTTGAATGTGGGAGAAATATACTGAATACTCACCACAATGGTGGATTTCTTCGTAGTAGACTTTCCCTGCACATCCTCCATCTGATGTTAAAAAAAAGATCGGATATTAAAGTGTTTATGGGATGTGGACTGTCGTTACATACTTGATCCAGCAAATTGATAAGTTGGTCTTCAGATATTCTTCCTCGTAGCTGTCCAGCCTGGACCATCCTTATAAGTATCGTTTCAATCTGCTTCGATCTCTCCGGGCTGACGAGCGCTATCCTGGAAACTTGAGTTCATATGAGCTCGAAGATGAGCACATATACGTAAATCCCATTGATAAGAGACATACGCCGCTCGCGTGCTGCTGTATCTAGCACAGTTGTTATTAAGTCGCGACGCATCTGCTCCTCTTCGCGATTCGCTTCCGCATTATTCTCTCCTCCGCTTCCCTTCCCGGGGCCAGAGGAGCTTTGTGGGATAGAAGAAAAGCCTTCCATTTGTGAATAATGCCAATGGTCGATTGTTCGGAAATCAAGTAATACCGCAACTTGAGTGCAACTTGAGTGTAGGTGTGAGTAGCGTCCAAATTGCTGAGTCATCATGATGAAGGCAAACAATACTAGTCACGTTCCTGATCAATGCAGTTTACATAGCCGGAATATGCCATCCTACCTGTAAGGAATATAGCAATAACATTCATTATAATAATACCATTATACACATTTGTTAATTGCAGATGAATGAACAAGACGACACAAGTACAGTAACATAGATTGACCTTTCATACGTAGTAAAATAATGTCCATTATAATCGCCAAATAATCGCTACAAGCAGAAACTCATTAGAGGTAGAGTACAGTATATATATATGCATCCAATAAGATCACTTTTCATGAAACAAGCTATATCATAATCCAGAAGAGCACTGCAGAGAGTACTAACACAGAGCCCGCTCCGTGATATTGCGTAGTCGACAAGGCACTATTGATATTGGTTGTATTTGTGGAAGATGTGCCGTTAAGTTGCTTCGCCAGCGCTTGAAAGGCGGCGAAATTATTGGGACCTGATTCCACTGCGTTCACAGAAAATACCATCCCCTGGCCACAGTGGGTAGCTTGGCGGCAATATGCCCAAATAGGTTTCGTCTTTGCAGAGGGTCAGAGACAGTAACAGGGCAGTGTAAGTAGAGACATACATCGTTGATTTGAATAGTGTAAGTGGGAAACTGTGTGGTATTATCTCCAACAAACATGCTGTAGGAATACATGGGTCAATCATTGAAAAACACGAGAAGTAGAATAACGCACAATCCTGAATCAAACCCTACTTCTCCCGTAGTGCTCGTAAGAGAAAGAGCGCGGCATGGGCTATTAAAGGAGCTAGCGGTGACAGTGTGGTTCTTCTGATGGAACTCGAATGTAACGGTATCGCCAATTTGGGCAGTAATATTCGAGGGGGTATAGGTTAATTGGTTAGGGCCACCAACAATGACCCGATGGTCGGCGGAGATCGATGTAGTAGTCGAAGCGGTAGCTGCAGTAGCATACGTTGTTGTAACAGGTTGTCCAGAAACTGTTACAGTGGCAGTGACAGTGACAATGGCAGTCGACAAAAGGCTGCTTGCCGTCGCCGAAGATGATACAGAGCCTGTAGCAGCAGCCTTGAAAGCGGCGAACTGACTGCCGGGGTTCACAGCGAATACCATGCCTTGCTGGCAATGATTCGCTTGACGACAGTAAACCCACACTGGGGACGTATTGACGATGGTAAGCTCAGCAACAGGAAATCCGCTCGTCATAGAATCGGCAACAGGAATGCTATACGAAGTACCTATTAGGTGATACAAATCAGGGTCTGAATGAGAATACTCACAAGCCCGAGTCGAAGCCATTTAACGCGGGAGCGCACGGGCTTTCCAGCGTGGATTGGGTAGCTGTGTGGTTTTTCTGCTGGAAAGTAAAGCGGATAACATCGCCTATATTGGCATTCTAGGCAAATATGAGATCCGGAAACGATAGAAGAACGAAAATATATGAACATACCACGAACTCTGGATTGTATTTAAGAACACCTGGTCCACCTACGATCACATCGAGAGTGGCTGCCCAGGAAAGAGGAACCAAGAGAGATGCAATGGCGAAGACCTTCATCATGGGGGCGTGCAAAGTGTATAATTGACGTTGTATGTTGGAATGAGTGTCGTTTGGAGAATAGTGGTAAGGGACTCAGATAGGCACAAACGAAAGCGAAAGTGTGGCGTTATAGATGAAGGAGAAGTGAAGTATGCCATGGTCCGAGGGCCTTTTATACGTCTGCTCCTACAACAAAGAGACCAAAAGACAATGAACCAACAATGAAGCGCGGGTTGGTCGGCCTTCACCGGAGATATGTCCAAACTGAGGACTAACGATAGATCCTTTTGTTCTCCGGGACAAATAGCTCACAACACTGCCAAACTCAGTGGAAGGATGAATTGTAATGAAGTTCTCTGTAACATGAGCCATTTGAGATTTCAAATACGCGTATATAACTTGGTTTTCAATTTCGATTTGTTGGTTCCTCAGAATTAATGATTTCTGTACTTTGTCCCAATTGTCATAATGTGTCGTCAGTGGAGGCTGTAGGCAAACAATCAGAAATACGCTAAGTATTTATGTATTACATAATTTTTGCCCATTGACTTTTAGTGCTATACTAACCGCAGAACCAAGTTTGTTACTTCATAACCTTCCTCAATCTCGTGTTCGACTGAAGAAGTTTTGGCGAATAGGCTGTGCACCGAACGTCTACGAGCTCAGTGTCCTCATTTCCCATCTACATTATATACTTATACAAATTACTGAACTTGAGCTAGTCGATTGTCCTCAATTCCTTTCAAAGGAATTGATTAACAAACTCCCCCCATCGGATTATAACCGGTTTAACAACGAGTTCCCATTCCTTCCCAACATTACTACCTTTACCCCATCTCGTAAACTCGAAAATCTCCTTATGTACCTTGCCGCAATCAAGACATGGTATACTTTTAACCTTCGTATTCTTCGTTATACCATTTGATCCTTCCTGAGCCTTCGTTGATGTCAGAGACGCAGAGCTACTCTCTGGACTCGCTTTGATATTTGGCCAAGAGGAATCGAGATAAATGCATGTGGTAGCCAAGTCTGCCAATTCGAGGTGGATAAGTCGCTCTGTAATATAATAAAATAGTTCAGCTACTATATAGCCTCGCCAGGGATGATGTTTGTGACAGCACCTAGACGATGTATCCAAGGCGTCTTTTTGCCTGGCTTAAGCATTCCCTTCACCAGACTTCCGGCTTTCTGGTATTCAGCATCTCCAGGGTATATTCCTCGAGGTATTGGTTCCTTGGAACCGCACTGCTTCCCCCATTGGTCGAGTCTCTTTACTATGTTTGTTGTTCGTCCGACTTTGAGCTTTACCGTTGCCGCATGAGGATCTGTATCAAATGTAGGGATTATCAATCGACCACCGTACACACAAGTATCACCAGATCATACCGCGTATCTCATAGGTATATATATAACCATGAACATCGTTCGGTGACCCTGGTTTTCTCATTTCAGCTAACAGGGCAGCTCGCGTGTCTGGCTGCAGATATGCGGGTATATAATCTAGATATCATCCATGTTGTTATCCTATGTACCAGAAGAGTAGACGAATGTCTCACGTGAAATGTCGACCCAGAGCTCTTTCTTCATGAATCCACTTGGTGCGAGCACTTCCTTTCTGTGCTGGAAGCAAAACCTTGTTACAGGGTCGCCGTCATAGTTTTCTCCCAAAATTTGAGCAAGCGGAGGTCCTAACTTAACCATTCGCGTGCACTGCTCGCCTGCTTTCGTAATACCGGCACATTGCACCTGAGCTGAGGGAGTCCCAGGAGCAGAATGTACAGCAGCCTTGCCTTTTGTGGGAGTAATCGGGGAACTCGCTGAGATGGACGCAGGAGCTGATATATTGAAGCCAGAATCATGATTCGGAGTTGTTAATTCAGAGGTAGAGTGTGGACGTGTAACAAAAGCAGGAGTCGGAGTCAGGTAAGGTTCACTTGCCGGCCTAAGAGCCATTTGCATAGTCAAAGAATGTCTCTCTGGCTGAGCAGTACATGGTACAGGCATTAGTGGAGGGCGAGAAGGCGACGAGTACGATATGTAGCCGTGGTTGTAGAAGTTCGCGCCTTCACTTTGCAATGATGGAGGTGAAGGGTTATATGAACTGAGTGGCCGAAGGGACGGTGAATGTCCAGCATAGAAACCTCCAACAAACGTGGAATCAGAGGCAGAAGAAGTATTTGACGGAGAGTGAGCAAGCGAAAGAGCATTCAACGACTGAATAAAGGAAGGATCCAAGCTCGAAGAGGGGTTCATATGTGAGGGAGATGGAGATTTAGCAGAGGGAGACGGAGGTTTAACAGAGACAGGAGGCGGAGAGTTTGATAATACAGCATCTTTCTGATCAGGTTTTGATGAGAGCTAAGCATAAAGATATCGAACATAACAACGTACGGAGAAGGCACCAAGCAGTCTTCCCATACTAAAATGTTTCTTTTTTTCGGGCTTTCTTGAATTGCATTTTCCATCAGACATACCGAGAAATCTTGAGGTTGTGAAACAGGTGGTTATCAAAGAATTTGAACCCGTTTATCCACTAAATGGTTGTACCGGTAAAGACAAGGTAGAGACAGGAGTATTCTGGATACCACCGACTCACAAGTAACTGCCCGGTGCCGAGAACAATGGTCGACTATTTGAACGGAAGCATTGCTGAGATCGTTACATAATTGATTAGTCACGTGCACATGGGACTGATCATTTACACAGCATTATGTAAGCTAGAAATGCTAATTTAAGTACAATTAACTACATAATATTTAAGCTCCGCAAAATGGACTTATAGCAATAGATTATGCAATAATGGATCAGAAAATTGCAACTCTTTCCCACCATCTCGTCAAACAATCCTCGCGCTCAGCATTGATCTCCTTGTCTAGATTGTGTAAGTCGCCCTCTTTTTCTCTGTTGAATTCGAGATGAAATGCACTGGGCTCTGAATAATACTGAAGCTATGCACTAACGCTCAACTGAGCGGCGGCCTAGAAAACCGTTTGCTGATCTTTGTTTTCTTTCCTCTCTCTCCGTTAAGCACACGCTCATGAATCAAAGCCCTCGCAGATAGTTTCATAATATGAATCTTGAGGATTTTCATTCACAGGAATTCTGCTCTGTCATAGATACTATGACTGCCAGCATAGCTTCCACACGAGGGCTGCTGAAGTCATTTCAGAACAAGTGCGTGACGTCTGAACTTTGCAATAATATACTCAATCGTCTAGTCTAGTGACCAATCGCTGAATGTGAAAGATGGAATATCTTTGCTCTCTCTCAAACATCACGTTCTCCTCTTTTACTTGCGTTCTCTAGCTTTGATCTCGTCCCGCCGTGCTCTTGGACACACTCTGAAAACTCGTTCGCTACCTGCACACCCATTTGGTGCAACTGATCGAGAGCAACGTGGTAGTGGCTCAGGAGACTTGGTCGACTCGATGGTAGAAAGCCGAATTGTTCTGGAGAAAATTGAAACCTTAGAGAGCAGAATGCGTTATCAGGTCGAAAAGCTGGTCAGGCTAGCTGAGGAATCGACAAAGCAGCAGAGCATCGTCGAGGGTAAGTCGAAATTATCCCACACTATTTACTGCTTCTCACAGTCGAAGAAGATCCGCTTGCATTCCGACCTAACCCTCAAAATCTTGTCGATGACCTAGCCGAGGACACTGAAGATCGGCCAAGCTGTAATCCTCTTCCAACTAGTAGTCATGACGACGATAGTGACCGGATATATCGTCCCCCGCGTCTGGCACCTATGCCCTATACTGAGAAGTCGAAAAATCAGACGCGGAAAGAACGTCCACCAGTTCCTTCAGCTCTCGCCTCTCTATCTTCAGATCCGTCTCGACCGCATATTGAAACTACGTCTGGTCTTGGCGGGATGCCTGCTCTTGCGTCGGGTCGTGTTGGATATCTCAAACGCCTGAAGGATTTTGAGGAAGAGAACTTCACGCGCATGATAATGAAGAAAACTGATGCTCGGCGGCGTGCCAGGGATGAAGCAGACCTTGCCCTGGGTGGTGATCTTGGTGGTGTAGGAGGTGGAAGACGAAGGGCCGGTGGTCTGGAGGATGAATTCGGCGATGTTTTGAGGAGTGTTGATCGTGTCAGTGGTGGTCGAGGACAAGGAGATGGGTATGAAGAACTGAGGAGAAGAGGGAAAAAAGCGGACGTACTGAATAGAATTCGGAGGAATGACGGCATGCGAACCCGAGAAGATGCTTTCGGCATAGGAGAGGAAGACTCAGATGTTCGCAGGATGAAAAAGAGGAGCCGATTCGAGTTAGAAACTAAAGCTATCAAAAAGTTAACGAAACGGAGTAAATAGCCCATGCACGACATGATATTTGCTGTCCGGCGTGGTATATATATTTCGCTGCAATTGCTATCACCGTAAAAGGATAGTAAAACACATTCCATCAAAATCTCAATTCGCCTCCTGCTTTCTGAGCAATATTCACTAATGTCCTAGATGATTGCTTGCTCGTAAGTGGAAGGAATGGCTACGACTACCTACATGTGAGTCTATTTAAATAATTGCATCTTGGCTTGATCCTGCAATTGGCTGACAGTGTGCACATGGTTATTTTGAGAACAAAGGAGTTTAGGAGCAAAGCCTACCAGCGTGTTTGGCTTGTGTTTGGCTATCCGCGGATCCGTGCATTCAACTGACACCCTACACCGTTACCAAATGTAGTCACAATAGCCTTCTGACAGGGAAATCATGGAGGTACAATGGTTCGCTTTATTTTGAAGCGGCGTTTATGCAACGTGTAGGAGTGCTATATAACATGATGAACAAAATGAACTGGATCACTCTTTTCATCCTTTGCGTTGTCCGAAATCGCTCTCAGGTAGACCGATTGACGTTCTGCAGGCTCACGAGGCCTAGGGCATTTGGTGTAATTTTATATACATACCTCTAAGTATTGGTTTGGAGATCACGACGCCTTTCCCTTCCGAATCTGGATCCTGGCATTATTCACCTATAGTCTTGCAACTATGGACTTCTCTCCTATATTCTTGAAGACAAGGACCATTGCGTTTTGTGAGCTCTTTCTTACATGCCTCATTTCTGAATGGAACTTTACTCAAGTTCATCGACTAGCTTGCATTATGTTTACCAGCTTTTTATGGATTATATTATTATCCCTAGTAATTTTCGCGGAATGGGATTTAATGGATCGTCCTGAACGTGAGTTGAAATTCGCAGAGATTTAGCGAGATGAAACCTCACTTCTGATACAAAATCATAGGATCCTTGACTGCCGTTCTCTTGATATCAAGTATAATAACGGTGCTGATGCTTCTTGTCCTGTTCGTATGATTGGAAATAATGCTTTGAATATCACCATAACAACTCAGTCTACTTCTTTAGACTTCTACGCCCCTTTAGGCCATGGCTAGATGCAGCGCGTTTCTTGTTTCTCCTAGTGGCACACATAGGTATGTGGCAAATATAAATTGACATTTGTCGAATATCTCAAATTCTTTCAGGAACGGCTGCGGCGTATGTATATTGGCGTCCTAGGTTCATATGCCTGTCAAAGAGTGAGGATAATTGTCCACCGCCGCTGAGTATGACTAATCTCTGCAATCTAAAGCTCCAGATCAAGAAGCACTGTGTAGCCTGACTTGGATGTATATTATTATCGCCAGTTGGATAAATCCTGCATTGCGTCAGTCCATCATATCCAGCGTATCAAATCCAAACTTCGTGAATGCTAACTCTAAATACCTACATAGTCGTCACATATGCAGCTGGCCTTGCGCTGATGGTTTATCGTCGGAGAGGAGAAGATCCAACGATGTCGACAGAAAAAGTGACTGCAGAAGATGAAGATCAAGAGATGTCAGTTGGGCGGCCTTCGCTCTTACCAATAATGCAGCCAAGGACACCTGTGATCCAGAGTCCCATGACAGTTGCATTTGCTCCAGAGGCAGTGGCTGCCATCGCTGCTACTCAACGTCATTCAAACTCTAGCAGGAGTAGCTATCCGGTAAATTTGTCCGCAGAGCAAGAAAAAGATCGAGATATGGACTGGAACACCAAACACCGTAGTGTTATTAGCAGTAATGGGCGACTCGCGAAGCCTTCTCGACTGTCAACTTACTAGATTCAGTATTGGCTATGGAGTTACAGCTTCAAGTGCCCTGTATGTAGCAGTAAATGATGAGCGCTGTGATGGAATATGATTCAACCAAGCACTTCGCGTATCGTGCGGAGATAAGTTGGGAAGAGTAAAAGGAGCAGGTTGATAGTCGAATATGTACTTATATATAACTAAATAATTTCTTCCATCAACGATCGCTTAAGTTTAAAGGATTCGATAAAGGATAATCATACAGTGCACAACGCTCAAAACCAACCTCCGAACCCCCCAAACTTGATATGCTATTTCCGCTTGAAAGTCCCTCATTTTATCTGAAACACAGCCTGGGTGGTAGCGGATTAACAAGAGCTTTCAGGCCATCTCAATATCGTCATAAAATTCCAAGTTTGAAAATTTTGATCACCGAAAATCTGGGATTTGACGGGTTTATCCGTTACGCACTGTAGTCACGTCCGCCACTGCACGCACCACCCAGCCAAGGAATCTAACAAATCAGAATCTCCATCTCCATCAAAACGGCCCGAGCATATCCAGTACAGAACTTAGAAAGGTTGTTAGGCTCATCGTTCATATGGGGGGCCTTAGTAGATAAGATACTTGTTGCGGGATATAAATGCAGAATTAAATAAATAAACTGTAGTCACGTGCCTCTTTTTCATTGCCATCATGAATTGATTGTGACTGCCAGGGTAAGTACTGGACGTCGTGCTACTCACTATCCGTCTACCGCCTCAGCCCGTGCATTCGACAGTTGCATTCGTGCAGCGCAAACCGGAGACCACAAAGGATTCACGTTATTTCCTGCGTGGCAAAACATTCCTCTAGGGCGTTCATTGGTCCCCAGAGTCCATGTCAGCTGCGAAATGGAACCATGCATCTGTAAAGGTGAGAAGGTCGATTGAAGTACAGAATAAACCTATCGACATATCTTTAGGCCCAATTCAGACTCACCATTCAAAAATTGGGCCAAATACAAGCAAAAAATGATTCTGAAGGCAATATTACTCGCAGGGATATTGCTACTTTGCTTCACCAGGACAATGTTGGATTGGCGCGTGCGAAGGCTCAAAAGTTGATACAAGAAGACGCTTTTGGAGATCTCTTGGAAGTTATTGAGATGCATATAGGGGTCTTGATTGAGCATTTTAATGAGCTTGACCAAAAGTACGTTGGCGATGGATTGTCATTCCGGGTATTCAGTCCACTGACAATTATCTAGTATATCTCTTAGCCCCATTGTTGTCGAAGCAGCCTCCAGCATAATATTTGCAGCTCCGTACATTCAATCCAAAGGTTCATTCCTTTTTTGTCCTTTTATGAACGTTTATAAATCATTTGATAGACCTGGAAATCGTCCGCCATACCCTTATTCAGCGTCTTGGAACAGACTTCACGCGCTCAGCTATCGGAAACAAAGATAACTACGTGTCTTCACGGATAGTGAAAGCTCTTTCGGCCCCGCAACCATCTGCGTCTAAGCTGGATTTATACATTCAAAATATTGCTCAAAGCTACGGAGTGAATTGGACATCTGGACCACGG
>JASFDF010000104.1:44402-58136 GCA_036937115.1 Nidularia sp. FH-822889
TGGCGACCACTCTACTTCCATCAAATACCTATAATTTTGGAAATGCCCATCCCAAGCACTGCTCAGCTTTATTGCGACTGCTATATCTTCATGCATCTATAAATCCCGGCAATCTGTCCCCACATATCTCTTCACTCCTCGTTACATTGTATTCATTTCTCAACCAGGAGATAGAACCTGAAGATCTCGCCCATGTCGAAGCTGATACGTTCTGGTTGTTCGAAGCAATAGTTGGAGAATTTTCGGAGCTACAAGATGAGGAAGGTGAAGCTGCTACAATGAAGAAATTCAGTCAGCGTCTGGCATGGGCTGATTCGGAGCTCTGGGATGATCTGGTATGAATTGTCATTGTATATCGGGATTCTGACTCAAAAATCCAATTTCAAGCATGCCAAAGGTCTGGATCCAGTGCTACCTCATTACTCCCAGTAAGTTTATACATGTTTTCCAAGTGTGAAGTCATGCTGAAGGCCTTGAAGTCGGTGGCTAGCACCGTTGTTAACGCACACGATCCCTCTTTTATCTGTCTCTTTGGTTTGGGATGCCCTGTTCTGTTGCTCTATGCGGGAACGGAGCGTTACCCCCAAACTGGAACTACTTCTCGATATTTCCACAGCTATGCTAATTCACGCAAGGGTTGCTCTGTTAAGGTCAGTTTGCTTCGTTTATTATCATCGTATAAATCAGCTTATACGACGCTATAGGTTGGGCAAAGCTAGCCAGAGATCTCCCAGTCTATGGGCTGAAAGTGCCACTACTCTGCCTCTTCCATCCTCCCGGCGTGGACGGGATCTGGGCGATGCCTTCCTGGAAGGGGTTTCTATTCTTCAGCTGTATCCTGTTGAAGCTGCAGGTGGAATCGAAAGGATCTTGCAGACAGCGTTGGATCTAGCTCAACGTAGGGAACTGGAAACTCGCTCCTCTACACAGGACACGTTGAGTCTTGGCGCGCGACTGAAGGTTACAATGTGGAAAGGTTTCACAAACCATGTTTCGTCACCTGAAGAATCTGATCAAGAGGAGCATACAAGCGAGGACGATCGATCTTTTGACGATGGCAATGATACCGAAACTCCAATAAACATGGCTTCGAGAACTCTAACATCCCAGATAGCAACAACTGTTTGGAGAGGCATCACCAACCAGACATCCATGGAACCCCCCCTCACCCCTATATCTCCCCTATCGCCGGCTATTTCGCGAGCTTCGTCTCCTTTGGAGAAAGTTCAGGAGATAAAACTTAACGACCGTGCCACGAGCCCAGAACAAAGAAGTCCTCCAGCTCCAGGGTCATCCAGCATTTGGGGCTATGCTGAGAAACTGAAAGACTCTGATGCTGTTGCAACACTTGCAAAGGTCAGCAGCAACTGGCGTGCACGGGCGTTAATGGGTTCCTGGGGACGAAGCGCTCCAGCGGCGACATTAGAATCATCCGTTCAAAGAGCAGCCCATAGCGAATCGGGCAGTCCGAGAAATAGCGCGCTACTATCAGGCGAACGGCGAGGTTCTTTACCTGTCATCGACCGCACTGGCATTTATTCTCCTCCTCCGCGGCCAACATATTTCCGCCCTCCTCGTGATAGTTTGATTGGTCCAGATGTGGGATTACCTTCCTTATCTCCTACGAGCCCAGAGCAAACACCCCAAAGCGGCGAGAGTTTGCTTGGGAGAACAAAGAATATCCTCTCCAAAGTACAATCTCCACCCCCATCGAAATCTGGACCTCGTCCTCTACTGCTGAACTCATCGACACTCATTACATCAGGTACGAGGGATGGTCGGATGTCATCACCAGGTAGCATTAAGTCTACTCCGGATACCCAAGACTGGAGTGATGTCATGAAGTTGAAGAGGCATCATTTGCACACAGGCTCCCAGTCATCTGTCTCCTCTTTGTCTCCTTCCGATGCCTTCCAGCGACCTTCTAAATCAAGCCGCTCTGATTGGGATTCGGACACTGGAGGTTCAAGTAGAGTCATACCTTTAAATCGCAGATCAGTGTCACCCATGGCTCCGAATTTTATGGTCTCTCACCCACGACGCTCATCCTCAAGGAGTTCGTCGATTGCCTCATCAGACACGGGCCTCCTCAGCCCTCCGGCGTCAGCAAGGTCTGCCTCCGCTGAACTACAGAGAACTGCTGATAACCAGGACTGGACTCATCTCGATACTTTGAGATCTCCTCCTTATTCCGCGCCAACAAAAGAAATATCAACTTCTGACCTGCGATCTAAGCAAGCCGGAATTACACCAGTTGCTTCTGATAGCGTGTCGCTTGAGCCTACATCACCTACGAGGAGTCTTTCTCATAAAAATGTGCAAGTCGCATCGTCACAGCTTTCAACAGATGACACATCGGAGTCTTCAGTCACCGGTACTCCAGCTCGAAGTCCACGGGTTCGATCAAAGCGCTACCCGATCCGTCCAGCCAATCTTCAAATACAGAATAATTTTATAAAGTCGCGGACCTTAACGGAGCAAAAAGCTCCTAGCCCGTCCACGTTGACAGTTGAGTGGCCAGTCGATGACCAGGATACCGTTTCGACTCCGAAGGCGTCTGCTTTCGATCCAGAAGATCATGATTCTACTTCTCCAGTAACGTCGCGTTCGCAACGCCGTTTACGAAAGGTTTCTACAGATATCCATGTGCAGATGAAGGGAACTTCTGCAGATATACATGATACACAACAACGGAAAATCTCTTCGGGTCACCGAACGCGCAAGATTTCCAGCGAAAATAAAGAAACACACCGGAAAAATCGCGACAGTGCGGCGGAAGAAGGTGACGACGAAGGATATGATGACTTGCTTAGCGCATATGAAAGTGAGGAAGGTCCTCAGACATCCTTTATACGATGACCGTTAATTTTATTCGGGACTTTCGATTAACTATTGCATACGGACTATTTATACGGACTTTGTATGTGCTCGAATGTGATTTAGATACTATTACCCCACATGTACGTTGATTCGACGTTTAACAGAGGGTATAAATTCATGGATACCATGGTACACTTCAAGAAGTATTCGTTGATGTGGTAGGATATTCTTCAAAAGATGTGAGTTGATCTCGAAATATACGAAAATATTCCTGCAAACATACATGGAAAGCCACTTCCAAGGAAAAATCACGATAGTAGCCGCGTTCTACTGCCGCAAGGTAATATCGGACATTCCAGCCTTTTAGGGCCTCATTGATTACCACGTCATAAATGGCTGCGAATGGTATGAAAGTCCGAGTGGTGGTCAGAGGAAGTGAAGAGAAGCCACGACAGGTTTCGAGCTGAATTCCATGTGGTGGAAGAATAACCACTGATTCTGCGACCGAAGTCCGAAATCAATTTCCCAACGTTTCAAAAACTATAATTTTCATACCGTATAGAACCTGTGTACACTTCACCCAGACAAGCAAGAGGGACAACAGGGTGACTACAATGATCTGAAGCATTGACAAGTCCTCGTAGAAGATAGAGTATCAAATTAACTGTAAAATATAGGTCATGAAGGCCCTACCTTCAGTCCTGAAATCGCTATAAGAAGTGGAAGGGGAACTAGCGCACAGACCCAGAGAGCATTGGAAACGATGTTGCTGCCATTTCTAGATATTCGCAAATTCTCTACCCTATACTCTCGATATCCAGGTAAATCAAGAACAGTGAACTCCGGGTTGGAATTAGGTAACGGGCGGTGACGTTGCATGCAAAATAATGGCTAAGGATCAGATACTGGCATGGAGAGAACTGCCAGAGCTTGGGAATGAGTGGGAAGAGGAGGTACTCAGCGCTCAGCGCTCGTTGTGACAATTGTGGACGCGCCCATTGGGTCTATGTATGTCACAACCTCGGTTTTGTTTGATTTGGCGGACATTAGAAACAACCTGCTGCGCGTGTCGCAATGTATATGTATCCCAGTACTTCAACTTGATATATATTTGAGCCATACCTAAATATATTAATCAATACTTAGCCTCCGCCTAAAACATGTAAGTCCAAAAAGAGATGAATGTATGCACTGTAAGTAACATCTCCAGATTGATTAAGAAATTTAGATCCTGTGCAGTGACTAGATACTAGTCCCTGCTATACTACGCGAGATATACATTCAAGTACCTATAGATCTACCAGCCAGCGGCTTGTGAGCAAAAATATATTACTGTTTTATTGTGTATAGTAGTGAATTTCTTCCAGGATGAAAGCTGTTGATAATCCAGAATGACACGAAAGCAAGCACTGTAGCTCCAGCATAGATGGCAATGCGTGTCTCCCAGGTATTTTCGGTGAGAAAAGGGTATGGGACTGCAATGCAAATTGTTGGCTGAAACAACGACGACAATGTAAAGCTGTACTTACAAATACCATTGTTAAGTTTACCACACCGCTCTACCCACCATGTATACCATAATGAAAATATGGACACTGCAATAGGGGCACCGATTGTAACATCTTCTTTGACGTATTTGGGCTCGAACAACAGGAAGTCCGCCAGAAGCGATAAAGCAGGGGCGGCATGCAATGCCAGATCAACAGAGAGTGGAATTCGGAATACCGAAGGATTGGTCGGAGATGAAGAGGGAACTGACCCCGATGTGTCCGGCTGCAGAATAAGTTGGGGAAAGAAGAGTAATAGTGACCAATAAATGGACGAAATCACAACTGATAGCTATAGAATGGGACAAACTTAATAAGATGTAGCATTTACATCGCTGATATGAACCTACCGGCAAAGCCACGATGAAAAGAGAACGCTTCAGCAGCCTGAGGCCTTTACGTTTTGCAGGTGATGGAACACCATGAGCATTCAAATATTCAAATCATGGCTTCATAATAAGACCGGGTCACTCACCCTTGATCAAGGGAAAGATGTCCAGCAAAAAGCCTATCGTCATTGTCAAGCATGCCACTGCGAGGCTGAAATGTTAATGCAGAGGAAGGTCTCTCAGAATTAAGTAGCGTGTAGAATATAAAAATTGTTAAGGCTATACCCTTGAATGGTAAGGAATTGAAAATGTCCGCCATATTGACTGCGTATCATATTGTCAAACACCGTGAGCGAAGATAGAGCTGTATACCCGTATACCATTACGGCAACGGTTACACTGTGGAGGACGGCGGGTCCTGCAGAGAAAGGTCTTGGGGTCATTCGTGATGTTGATTTAGTGAAATCAATTAAGAAGTGGAGAATTAAGGCTAGGCGCCGACGACTTGAAATGATCTGTTCAGCTTGGAGGAGGAAAAAGAGGAGTTCGTCGACGGAGGTCCCCAAGATTCAAGTAGGTATGTAGTAAGATGATTTGAAGATGATGTGCGTAAGCGGTGCCGAAACGACGCGTTCAGACAACGTTGACGTCACATGTATATATCATCAACCACTTGGCGATTAGTGCAAACACGCTGAACTCCAGGGACTGCTACAATGGCCAGGCCACTGCTGTTCAGGAGTGGTGAGCATTTGAATACTGAAGTTCGATATGTCAATGAGCCGACCATGTATGACATGTAGTCTCTGTGGACCTTTGCCGCTGCAGTGAACTACAAGCTTGTGCCATACCTTTATGCACTTACATGGAATCGATATCAGTTCCATTAGGTTATTAGACGCGGCAGAGGGGCTGGCAGCTCTCCAAACTCTCCGCAAAACGTTATTTTTTAATGATATAATGAATGGCACCGATTTACAAAGCGGTCCCTATCTTATACTCGAGAACTCCACCTTTTCCAGAGAAAAGCGGTTATGCAAAGTGAAAATATTGAGGCTCCTATACACATCCAGAACGTCAACTGCCAGCAAGCCACACCTATACAAATACCTTCTCCACCAGAATGGGCTTCTGACACGAAAGCGTACAAATAAGAGAATAGAGGAGTGCCTGCAAACGGTGCATACATCATGATCCCAAAATTTCGTCCTAGGTTACGTGTTCCCCATACAGACGAAATAATGCTCGGTCTGTCAAATGTCAACTCCAAGAAAATATTTCAAAGAATTTCACTCACAGAACTGTGAAAACGGCACTATATGCAAGACCAGTTCCAACGCTATAGAAAAATTAGAAAAATATATATTCTGAAATTCTAGATTACTTGCCTGAGCATCCAAACTGCTTCTCGGGATCTTACACCGTACTCCATCCAGGTGAATGTCACTGCAAGGAGAACACAGGAACCTGCCAGAAAAACCATACGACTAATTTTGTGCTTTTGCGGGAGCTGAAGTACTCCAGAAGGTAAATATGAAGCCACCGGAGAGACGAAGTCTGCCAGAGGTCCAACAATGATGCGAGCAGCAGTGTTGGATATCGATAGCAGCCTTACTTGACGCGTAGTATCCGCCTCGGTAGAAGCTCGTCCCAAATATGAACTTGGAGGAAATGATAACACAATTGTCCCAATGTTAGATATCACCATTTCAGACTAACATAGCATAAGATTATATTTATCGAAAAGATGAGATAATGCTACTTACGGCGCCTAGGATGAAAACACAAAATATTGCAAGGAGCCAGAAAGCCGGATCCCGAATAAGCTGAAGAGTGGATGAATTGAGGTCGGTAGAAACAGGTTTTGTTGGGGATAAGAGGCGCGTATTCTCATCAATCAACGCGGCTTCAGGTTCACTAAACGGTGTAGATATCTCCTCTTCGACATGTGGGATATTTCGAAGAGCGGCAGCACCGAAGATATTAACAGAACCTGCGAGGACGGAAAGAAATGCCATAAAGTGTGACACATTCAAAAGTCCAGAGTTCCGGTCTGTGAAGAAAGTAGATGCTGTAAAGGACAGAAACAAGGGTGAGAGGCCAAATATCGCCATAGTAGCACCAGATGCAATCCCGAGATGCCGAGGAAATACTCGAGACGCAGCAAATAGAGAGGCGAAGTAGCTAGAATTCTGGTCAGGCCAGATAGGACCAATAGTAACTGAGTTGCTCACGAGAATACAGTCCCCAGGCCCGCCAGGAAGTAGTAGAACGTAAGGCGACGGAAAGATGATAATGATGCATGTTCGATGGTTGTAGGTGCATTGTGGACTTCCCATGCAAATGCGCCAAAACCAGTTGAGAACAACACCGCTCCGATGAATGAAGCCATAGAAGGACCGCGATGATCAATGACCTTTCCTGCAACTGCCGCGAAAGGATACTGGCTCATCATCCCCCTAGAATAAATTATAAGGCCAAGGCTCCTGTACGTTGCCGGTACTCACGCCAGTACTATAGTGGTGAGTTGAGGTTGAGTGAACTTGGAATACGACGCCAATGCCGGAGATACAAGAGGGAATGTAAATATCCCTCCCGCGCATATCCTTGACACGAATTTAGCAATTTAATGGTGGATATGATACAAATGTTACTAACGCATTCGCGGCAATTGAGCAGCATGTTAATGCTTTCCACGTCATGATACGCTGGGTACTTGTTCTGCTGACTGGATATTCTGAAAGCTCCGTCTCAGGCCACTGTTCAAATGCGTCACGTAGTCGAGAGCAAGTTAAGAGTTATGAAAATGTGCCAAAAATATATGCAAGTAGAGGGTGTCTTGTCACAAATGAGAGTTGGAGTAAGCAAGTATACTGATAGGAATAGAGAATATACGTTGCACGTCCTGTCTGCCGTTGAGTTCAACTTCAAAGTTCAATTATGCGTGACGCGTCGGAATCGCCAGCCGATCAGCGACCGGTATAACGAGTCATCGTCACGGTCACGTCTGCAAATCACCTTTCTTGCTCGAACTCAAGTCCAATAGATCTACGGTCGGTGTTCCTAAATTGACGGCCTGAGCTGGACACTAAAAAAACTTCGCAGCCCAACGTTTTCAATCTTAGCAATCTGTCGGCAATGCCAGATCAACCGACGAAACAAAAATTATGGGGAGGAAGATTTACTGGCAAAACGGATCCCCTGTATGTCATCGGAACGATATTTGTTAAATATCGACTGACTTTATCACATAGTATGCACGCTTTTAATCAATCCTTAAGATATGACCAGAGGATGCATGCTGCAGATATCAAAGGTTCCATCGCGTATGCGAAGTCTTTAACTTTGGTCGGAATTCTCACCAAGGAAGAAGAGCAAAAAATTGTGGAGGGGTTGAAAGTTGTCGGAAAGGAGTGGGAAGACGGGAAAGTATGATCATTCAAGCCGATTTTGGTGTACGTTCTAACTACGATTCAGTTTATAGTGCAGGAAGATGATGAGGATATTCACACAGCAAACGAACGTCGCCTGAGCGAACTTATTGGGCCTCTAGGCGGAAAGCTGCATACAGGTCGTTCCCGGAATGATCAAGTTGCTACTGACATGCGTCTATGGCTTCTGGATGAAGTCAAGGGTATTGAAGAATCTCTCAAAGGCCTAATCCATGTTATGGTCGAGCGTGCCGACAACGAAAAGGATTACCTGCTACCAGGATACACTCACTTGCAAGTGCGTACGAACGTCAAAGCACTGTTGTTGCGCGCACTCATATATGTATATTAGCGTGGCCAACCCATTCGGTGGTCGCACCTGTTATTGTCTCACGCCTTCTCGTTCCGCTCAGATCTTCAGCGCCTTCAGCAGCTCATTCCCCGGATTTCAGTTTCTCCTCTTGGATGTGGAGCTCTCGCAGGAAATCCTTTTGTTGTCGACCGGGAGTTCCTTGCCAAGGAGCTAGGCTTCCAGTCGGTCGCGGAGAATAGCTTGTGGGGTGTGGGAGACCGCGACTTCATTGTCGAATTTCTCACATGGGCTAGTTTAGCTATGGCGCACATCAGTCGCATGGCTGAAGACTTGGTGATTTATTCCACTGCTGAGTTTGGGTTCATCACTTTGAGCGACGCTTATAGGTTTGTTTTTGAAAAATGCATGTACTTGCATGCAATACACTGATGACTTCTGCGTTTTCATTAGCACTGGATCCAGTATCATGCCGCAGAAGAAAAATCCCGATTCTCTGGAACTTCTCCGTGGAAAGTCTGGACGAGTATTCGGAAATGTATGCTTGCTTTTATTCGTTGAATGAAGGCTAATATTCTGCTCCTTCAGATGAGTGGATTCTTGATGACCTTGAAAGGTCTGCCCTCTACCTACAATAAAGATCTCCAAGAAGACAAGGAACCGTTGTTTGATACGGTTGATAACGTCTCCGCATCACTAAGAATCGCGGAAGGTGTAATATCCACACTTGAAGTAAGCAAAATTGATTATGCTAGAGTAGCCATATTAATGCTGGACAGGTTCATGCAGATAAAATGCGACAAGCGCTGACGATGGATGTCCTTGCGACTGATCTTGCCGACTATCTTGTCCGCAAGGGGGTAAATATTTTTTTATAGAATGGTTTCGCATTTCTCACTTCCTGCAGATTCCCTTCCGAGAAACCCATCATATCTCCGGCCGCGCAGTAGCACTGGCGGAATCTCGAAAATGCCAACTCAACGAGTTAGCACTTGCAGATTACAAGGGTTTGAACGACAAGTTCACTGAAGACATTCACGATGTCTTCGACTTCGAAGCGAGTGTAGAGCGACGGGAATCGATCGGAGGTACCAGCCGCAAAATGGTGGAGCGACAGATCTCTGTACTTCGGGCTGCGCTTCAGAGTTAAGCATCGCTTCAAGGAAAAATGAACTTGCAATTATTTTGAATGAGATGGAATGTAGAGATTAAGATAGAACGTAAACAGTGCCTTTCGAGAATCAGAATTTATTACACTGCACACGGATCTCAGGTGAAACCTCCTGGTCAGGGATTTGTTACGCATCAGCCAAACGGCATTATAAGGTAGATAGCAAAGTTGTGAGAAGTGCGCTGCTTATGAAGAAAGCAGAGGTGGGAAGAATGGGTTTCATCTCCTAAAGGCCGAGTGCTCGCAGCTGAGGGTGGTGCGGGCTGGTACAGGAGACTTAGGATCCGACCTGTGGACATTATTGTCCGATGTGCCCGGCGGATATTTGTGCAACTTGTAGCGCTGGGCGCTGAGCTGCGCTATTTTGTTGTAATTTATGATTGCCAAAAAGAGACAGCGTGTCGCAGTTATTTGTCTTGGCTTGCCACAGCCTCGCTCATGTTTGGCGTGATTTGTTGCATCGTGTACAGCCATCGACCGCCCCAACTGCCAGACCGCGCAGTCAGAGGTCTTTGACGCACCACACTCATTCGTCCACCACCCACCCACGCTCATATCTATCTATCTCTTCCTCTATCCTCTTTTCCCTTCCGTTTCCCTCATCTTTAAAACTAATGGCGCGAGACAGATTGGCAGCCATGAGGGTATGTCCTTGTGACCTGCTTTATACGTGGATACTCCCATCCTAAAGCCTCTTTTCCTACCATTAGGCGCAGCAACAGGGAGGCAATACCGGCGAGTAAGTTCATTTCGCTAATGGTCTTCACGCAACTTTTCTCTGACGTGACACCCTAGTAACTCTTATCCGACGCAGGCGTCGGGAGGAAGTTATCAGAGCCGAAGCCCCAACCCATATGCACAACAGGATGGCCGTTCCTATGAAATGTCCGATGTGAAGGACAGCTCAGCGCACCTAGCACCTACTGGTACCGTAGGGGACAGTATGTCTGCATTCTACAGCGAGGTGAGTCTGCTCGGAAACGTTGACGTGTAAGTTATTAACCATGTTTCAGATTTCCTCACTCCAAGATACCATCCGAACTTTCATGGACAATGTCTCACGAATCGGTGATCTTCATTCACGGACTCTGAACAATATGGACGACGCTGCTGCGCAGCGGAATGCCGCTCAGCTTGATGAGCTTGTAGAGGACACAAGTGCCTTGAGCGCAACCCTCAAACGGCGCATCAAGGCACTCGAGAGGCAAGGCGGAAGTGGCCGAGATGCCCAAATTCGCAAGCAACAAGTGAGCAGAGCTGCTTGACCGTGCAACACCGACTAACCCGAAACACAGACTGCCCTTGTGAAATCAAAATTCGTAGAAGCTATCCAAAATTATCAAACGGTTGAGCAACAATACCGCTCCAAGTACAAGCAACGGATGGAGAGACAGTTCAAGATCGGTAATGCGGTCTCGTATTTCTAAGGGTCTTCTGTTGACTCAGTCATGTACAGTCAAACCGGATGCTACACCCGCTGAAATCAAAGCCGTGGTTGACGATGAGAACGGTGGCCAAATATTTAGTCAAGCTGTAAGTTTCATGCAGCTACTGCAACGCTTGGGCCTTAATCTAGCGTTCGCAGCTCCTTAATTCCACCCGCTTTGGTGAGTCACGAGCGGCCTACAGGGAGGTGCAAGAGCGCCATGAGGATATCAAGCGCATTGAGAAAACACTCGGAGAGCTCGCACAGCTGTTTAATGATGTTAGTAGCTCCCGTTATTAGTCAGGTATGATTATGCTAATAAATATTCCTTTTCGGCAGATGAGTGTTCTTGTAGAACAGCAGGATGAAACAATTAATGCCATTGAAGCACAGGCAGCTAACGTTGAGAAGGATACGGAGGTTGGGTACGTTGTATCTTTTGTGTTCTATGTCATCACATCTCACTTTAAGGGATTTCTAGACTCACGTACACCCAGAAAGCGGTAGATTCAGCACGCGCCGCTCGTAAAAAGCGCTGGATCTGCTTCTTCATCATCCTGATAATCCTCATTATTGTAGCGATTGTTGTTGCTGTAACTGTCGTCAAGAACAACAACGCTGGCAAGTAAGGTAAGTATTCGCTTCTTTTCTCGGTGTAACCCACTTCTTAACCCATTCTCCTTCTTAGGTAGCTGTTACACTCTGTGATGGTTCACATCCCCCATTTATGTCCCTCCAACTGAAATATTCTGTTCCCACCTTCATGACGATCATCCTGCACTTTTGTCCCTTTATATTTACCAATTCACGCGACCGGACTTTAACTTGGTTATATTGATTTCCTACACTATCTTCTCCCATCAGGTAATACGCGTGCTATTACGTTGCTCGATACCCATTTGCTGTACATTTTTTCGAATGGATGCGTGAACACGCAAGCATGAGATCTAGATTGACCCTCAAGTAAGCTTGCATTATACGAATGTCTCCGGTATATCCTGTTTGCACGACTGCCCCAGGAGATTACAATAGTAGTTAACTAGTTGCAAGGACAATAAGAGGACTCAGAAAGGATGTTTTTCTAACCTTTCAGTGTGTAGAGCATTGCAAGTAGCAATGTGTAAACACACTGTAGCAGGTGATTGGGATCTGCGATTGAAGAAAAGGCCCTGCTACTCGTCCTCTTTAGCTAATACCAGTTTCACCACACCGGGTTTTCCTTGTTCCCAACTTGTTCCAGACATTGGTGTGGTGTAACCATAGAGCAAAGATTCTGCATTCAAAAGTGCAAAGCGATCCGCGTAAAATTACTAACGGGCAGAAACAATGCATCCGACGTGAACACGGCACCTCCGAGGTGCAAAGGTGAAGTATTCACCTTCACGTTTAAATATAGTAAGGTGGGGACAGAATACAGCCACGGAGTCCGCACGCAAGAACGGAAGGGAAGAATTAGGAAATTCTTCGAAGAGAGTCGGTTGATCCAGATATGGGTTCTCAAGCTTTGGTAAGGCAGTACATTCTAGACGAAGGCGCAGCGCGCAGTACAACAACACTGCATCGCTTTAGAGACAGTAGCATGCAACAGAACATGGAGGTCGACAGTGAAGGGGAGAGTAGAAAGATGACCGCCGACGATGGAACCAAGTTGAGGAGGAGCTTTTGTCCTGCAGGGAGACCATGAACCCGCGTGAAACGGAAGCCGGAACGGAGACGAGAGATACCGCCCCGGGATCGGAAGTGGGGATGGAGACGATGGCACGTGGTGGCTTGCTGAGGTGTCATGGCACAGGCTTACGCGTCGCTCTCAGCTTTGACATATATAAATCCCCTTCTCTCGTTTTTTCGCCCCCCTTCCAACCCCACACTCCTCCCCGTCCCTGTCTGCTCTACTGTAAGTCCCCTGCATGACATACTGTCAGTAACTCGTTACTCACTCTTCTCTGTATAGCTCCCGCTTGCTCTTGCTCTATCACCCTTCCCATCGCCCACCTCCCCTTTCACGCAACCCACTCACACGACTACAATGGCTTCAGGTTCCAAGCGGTGCCACGACTGCAAGGCCCCCCTCTCTGCCGCCTTCCGTTACTCACCATCGGGCAACTGCAGCCTCTGCGAACTCCCGTTCTGCACGCCGGTGAGTAGTCAGCGCCGCATGCGTAGCCGAATATGATCGCTGACGAATGTCTTTCTCTCTTCTTTTAGCATCGTCTACCAGAGGTACACAAATGTCCTAAGTTGGGCGACTGCCGGCAGCAGGCGTTCGACCGGAACAAGAGCAAGCTGGAGAGCGAGCGGACTGTAGCCCCCAAGATGGCGACTGCATAGTGGATGCACGATGCCTTCTATTACCCATCCCCATTCACCGACCCCACATTCTACCCCGGCGTCCATATACTCTCAGAGACGACTTTATTTAGGACCTTGGGACCATGGCCATATCTCCACGCCCCCCCCCCCCCCCCCTTGCCAGCCACCGGTCTGCTACTTATTGCACGGACAATGTTTCCCCCCTCTACCATATAGGATATTTTACTCTGGGAGTACTATAGAGCAGTGTTACATTATAATATTACGGGTTTCTAGTTTTCTGTACAACTTAGTCCCCTGCCGGACCGCGGAAACGGACCCGCGCACGGCCCGTGGATGCGAGCAAGCGACCCACTGGGTCTCTTCCCTGGCGCCCTTCGTAGGTATTTA
>JASFDF010000105.1:0-59287 GCA_036937115.1 Nidularia sp. FH-822889
AAGGTAATGCTATATCAAAGTCTTGAAATAAAGGCTATATGGAGATTATAGGTAGCAACTTTTCAATGCCTTATATAGGATTACAAGGCCTTATTGGTAATATCTCACTTTTAGCTGAGTTTCAACTCTCTCTGGAAATATCTTTTACATTAAATTTTTGTGATGCTAGTAATACTTGCAACATGTAGATTACAGGCTCTGACTGACCTGCAATTTGATTTATGTACATAGTTAGTTTACTAGCACTGTGACTATTAACTACTGTCATCCTCACACATACATTGTGGTGAAGTTATACAAGAGGCATTTGGCTTGAATAGTTAATGGAAATATCAATTCTCACTATACTTCTTTGCATCTCACCATGAACAGTGAAAATTTGAATTCAACTTGTCACTAGTCCTGGTAATACTTTCATCCTGATGGCGAATATTTCCAGAACAATAATTCAAACAAGAATGCATGGTGTCTCGGATGCCTAGAACATCATTGCCCTTTGCTTCGAGAACCCGACATTATAGCTATATCTAGTGATGGCATAGGGAGCTGCCTGTGAGTTGTTAAAATGGTGTCCCAGAAAGGGACAAAAAGTTATAAGGGTGATAAATAAGCAAAGATACAAAAAATAGGCCCTGTCGTTTATAAGTAAATAAATGAAACAAAACTGGGTGCGAATATACGAAACTAATACACCAATTAAGATGGGCAGTGCATCACTCTGGCACTTTCTCCTTTTATATCCAGGTAACACGGCAAGCTCCAACGTGAGTTATTCTCATCAAGTGGGGACGAGAATAGTGCTCCTGTAGCTCAAGCATCTGTTACAACTATAGACCAGCCTATGTGATCAACACAGTCTCATTAGTATGCTAGACTGTACCAGCACATCCTATGTACATGATAAATATGTATCATATCTTATCGTAGAAACTGATAGCACACCATAGCCAAGATGCTGGCTGCTCCCTATAGTAATTTCTCACGAACCCTTGATTAAATTGTGACTGAAAGTCAACAATCGAGCTGTGCGACTGCTGTCAAGTCGTGACTCAGTCAGACTACAGTCATGATAACACTGCTCAGTGACTGTACCATGGGGTTCCCACATTGACACACTCACTTGAACCAGGCTCCGGACGCCGTCTCGTCGACATTCTCCCCAGCACGTTAGCTAGCAGAAATGGATGACAATGGAAAGCCCTCGAAGAAGTTTCAAATGCTTCTCTTTGGAGGCGCTATGCTCGATTTCGATGCTGTCGAAAAGGAGATGGAAGAGAAAGATCGTGTGTCCAAAACTGAAAGAGAAGGCTGCCAGAAACCTTCAGCATATGTCGAGCAATTTGAAAGTATGTAACGATATACTTCCATGATTGCGTTATTAATGGATACATTAGTGATGATAAACTCGGTTTATGCCTTCGAGAAACATCTTCTTACCGACGCAGAAGTGAACATGTTTAAGAGATTTAGGGACCTAAACTGTAAGTCATGCTTTAGCTCTGCTTTTTCTTTTAAAATGACAGGTTCTAACGTGCGAATTAGATAATAATCGCTATATGTTAGCAAAGCTCGTCCTGCGCAAACCTAATCAGTGGCATCCTATATCAGCTTTGACGAAGTACACGGAGGAGATTGGCGAGGAAGGGCTCAGACAAGCATTTCAGCAATTATGTGAAGTATTCTCTGATATACACGACATTAAAATCGAGAATACAGAAGTAAACTTATGTCTTAAATTGGAGGAGACAGAAGTCATCGACCTAACTTGGGACTCTGACGAAGAAGAGGAGACGAAGCCCACACCTGAACGCTCCACAGAACCATCCCTCGATGTGAACGTGAAGCTCGAACCTGGACCTTCTAGCTGGAATATAAACGCGGTTCCGGGACCGTCGCGACTTGGACTATTTCAATGGGTAGATGAAGCGATAGGTTCCGTGCTTGACTACTCAAAGGACCCGACAATCGACTACTTCTGTCAGAATGAAATGAGCATGGAAACACGCGAAATACTAGGTCGACTAAACACGAACCAGCTTAGGGAGCTATTGAAGGTTAGGAAGTGCAAGCCGGCCAAAATGACAGTGAGTACCCTTTCATTCAGCACTGACGTCTTTTATACAGATTCGTTGCCTTACGAGCGTCCCGTTTAGAAATCCGAAATGATATCTGCCTTGCTGTATCAAGCATGCACCCAGAGCACCTTGAACTTCGCGCAAACATCTTCTAAGAAGGGGAAAGCACGGGACGACGGCCTACGACAATCTGTGTTACCCTTCATACGCACCTCACGACAGGGCTTGCAGAAAGGCTATCCGAAGAAGACCGCGATCGAAATATCTCAACAACGATTGCGAGAGCAGGCATTAAAGTTACTTGGTACGTATAGTCAATACCTTCTCTACACGAAATAATTTAGCATAATGCCTGCACAGGGGAATGCATACAAGTACACTATGACTTTTATCGACTCATTAGAAGGATGCACATAATCTGCTACAGGAGCACCGAACATCCGACCTCCCTCCTTTTACCAGCCTTACTTACGACCTTCAAGAAGCGCACCTACCCAGAGTACAAGTACGCTCGCAATGGCTACATATGGGTCACACGAGATGAATTTCTTCGATATGAAGAAGCTTTGCTGCTGGAGGCGAAAATAGACGAATTATTGGAGGTGGTAGAACAGGCGGCAAAGGGGGGAGAGACGAAAACTCCGGGGCCACAAAACTGGGATAAGCTCATCACACCCGGCCCTGGCAGAAATGCGAACATCCCTCTCCAGTCCCCTAGGAGTGCTCCTAGTATCCGTGTTTTTGATGCGCCTGGGAGCGCGGTGCAGGACACCGGAGCATTCGATAGCGGTGTCGGTGAGGATTTCGAAGAGAAGGGGCCAGAGGACACTCCGACTATTCAGAAGGCCCAAATCCTTAAACATGTTTACTGCAACTGGGTCCGTAAGAGATGGGAAGAGGCGGTTATGGTGAAACAAGAACAGGAGATGGACCGGATCCCTGGGTTGGAGCGATTTCAACCTGGTAAGTGATTTCGTTCTGATTAACCACTATGTTCAACTAATGTTTATTTCATTTATGCAGGATTTGTATATACCCGTATGGTTTGCAGGGCCGCTGCTGCTCTCGGCACCTTAAAGGAGTATGAAGCCGAGCTGGGAGTTATCGAGGCTCTATTGTCGCAAAAACTCTGGCGTAGAGGGAAGAGGGCGGCCTGGTATAAACGGCGGGCGGTCCTGCAAGTATTTCACTTGTCAAAAGGGCCAGATGGGACGAAGGATCTTGATATTCTTCGACAAGCTATGGAGGGCATCCACCAAGCGCTCAAAGATGAGGACACAGGCATCGGTGAGCGTGGTAATTATAAAGGCTTGGCTTTGATTCTGATCATATTGTCCAGTATGGCGGCCTGATCTCGTCCGTCGTTTACGCATTCTGGAAAAGAAACTAGATATACCTGAGCACGAGAGAGCATATATACTAGGCGAACTGAGGGAAGTGGACACCGTGCAGATAGCTGCAGAGGAGATAAAACACAGCGCCGATAGCATGGAGCTCGACAAAAGTCTCCGTCCAGTAGGGAATTGTGTCGAGGACGCAAGTATAAAGATGCATTTTTCTCCAGTGGTTGAGAGATCGAAGAGGGAGGAAGCAGAGAGCGTGGAGGTACGCTTATCATTTACTTTTTGAGTTCGGGACGTATCTCATCTGTTGATGTTGTAGGTGAAAACGGAACTCAGAGCAGGGAAGAGAAGGAAGGGTAAAAAGACAATATGGAAAGGTCGGAATGGCGAAGAGCTATCTGTTGAGGGCCGCGCACTGCAGTACTATGAAGACATGGGTTTCAAAGGGTGAGATCTACTTCTAATCATGAGGTCTCCGTCTGCTCATACGTTCTACTGCAGATTCCATTCTGAAACGAGCATCCTTACGACGATCTTTGCGCTCCTCTTTTGGGACGTAATCTTCGCAGACGTCCCTGGCGCATTTGAGACGCCCTTCCAAACAGCGCCACTCGACATGGGCGAAGATTCCTTCTATTATGCAAGAAAGGAGCTAATCGAGGCGCGGTTGGCTGAAATCAAGGAAGAGGGGAAAGCGAGAGAAATACTGGAGAAACACGACGGAAAGTATAGACCGAAAGAGACATGGTGTATTGGGCTGAAATGGGACGTCTGCAGTCGAGAGGATCTAGTCGAAATCGTCGAGGTGGGTCTTTGTCGTGTTTCCCTGAGTCTGGCGAGTGTTGCTGACATGTTATCTTGGTCCAGTGTCTAGGCGGCCAGTCTCTTGCAATCATCTGCCGCCTGTTCTGTGATGACTACGCTGGCAGAAGCAGCGGCGTTCCGGACTTAATTGTCTGGAATGCAGAGAAGGGAATCTGCAAGTTCGTTGAAGTGAAAGGTCCAGGCGATACACCGATGGAGAACCAGAAAGTTTGTATTCCTTACGTATCTTGTGCATTAGCCCAATCACTTACCCACTTTTGCAGCTTTGGTTCGACTCACTCCTTGGAGCCAATGCAGCCGTCGAGATATGCAAAGTCTACGACTCCAATGTCCCTCCTCCTGCCACCGGAAAGCGCAAAAGGAAGACTCCTGGTCCAAGCACCAGCAAACGGAGCAAGCACCAGCCGAGATCAAACGCTGATCGCGAAATTGAGGCCCCGGACGAAGGGCAGGATTATGACTAACTTGACCTCGCTCCTGATGAGCTTCCAGCACCGTCTTCTCGGTCAACGAAGCGAAAACGCGCAGAATAGACTTGTCAGCTTAGCGACGACGAAACTCAAGCTATACCTTTTCTTTCGACTGCCACACCTCCTAAGTTGCCTCCACGACCATCTCAACGGGCGATTCGGAGTCCTAATGATGAGAGCTGTCTCGAAACCCCTATTCCACCGAAGAAGAGAAGGGTTATGTCACCATGAGTGATCCCTTGAACAAGATTTTCACCCTATTTTCACTATTTTTATTGCTATCCTATTGAATCTTTGTTTTCTTTGCGCTTTGCTTTGTATTTCACTATCTCATTCTGCATTTGTATCATCTTCGCATTGATCACACACTACTCTGTACACTTAACCTGCTTGTACTATATCAATTCGACTGTTTTGATTGGCATCAAGATGGCTGTGGAGAGCGGTGCTTATATAGACCACGGTGAAACTTCAATTTCGCCTTCCCCTGGAGGGGTTTGTGGACTTCATGCTCTTCTAGTGTTCGAGAAATATTTCTTTGGGATTTCTGCTTGAAGATACTACTTGTTTTCGGTGAATAAACTTTGAGCGGCCGCGAGGTTCGATCCTGACGATCGACAACAAGCGAAGGAAAGCACGTGCCCTGGCACGTACCCACGCGTCTGTATTGCGGCCGTTCTTGACGGAAAATTCCACCAATTTCGCTAATTTCGCATTCTACTTCTGGTCTAACCTGAGTCCCGGGCTCGATAGGGTATTTTTATGGACCCGTCGTACCCAGCCCTGCCATTTCCATCAACCGTGTATCACCATGTCTGGTCATTACTCTCGCGTCATCTGCCCGGCGAATGCTGATTCATCACAAGCCGCACTGAGCGCCTCCGAGAAGTGATGATCCTGGACACTCGCAGATGTTTGCCCAAGTGGATGGCTGATGCAAACCATATTTATCGCTCTATCCATGCTGACTCCGAGCGCTGCGCCTTCTTGAACGACTGCCACGTTCTTCTTCCCCACTAACCTCCATGGGTGCTCAGAAAACCAAGGGCGGCGTTGCGACATGGTACGCCCGCTTCTCTGCGTTTAAAGTCGAGGATCTCTTCACACGGAAGCGGGAACCTGGGCCACCAAGGACTGTGTATGTTAATGAAGCGCTGCCGGAGGATTCTCGCGATTCGAAAGGAAATGTGAAGCCAGAATATGTTTACACCTCCAACCAGGTTATCACCTCAAAGTACAACATCTTTACTTTCCTACCACGGAACTTGCTAGAACAATTCAGGCGTATAGCCAACATGTATGTCGATGGGCGCGCTTTTATTGTGACATACGCTCATCCACATTTCTTTAGATTCTTCCTGGCTCTTGATATTTTGCAGTTCTTCCCTAAATTTTCGACGGTTTCCCGTGCAGTCGTTATTTTGCCTCTCATCATTATTCTTGCGATCACTGCTGCCAAGGATGGCTATGAAGACTACAAGCGCCACGAATCTGATAATAAGGTTAATTATGGAACAGTTCGCGTGCTTACAGGCGGAAATTGGACGAATCCAAATTCTACGAAATCCAAGAGCAAAAGCTTTCTGGATCTTATCACTCCTAAAGCTCTTAGCTCAAGGAAGAAAAAAAGCGAAGAAACGGATCACATCGAACTGGATGATGGCGCTGCAAGCGAGGCCGAACATCATTGGAAAAAGAGGCACTGGGAAGACCTGCGTGTCGGCGATTTCGTCAAAATCATGGATAACGAGGCACTCCCTGCAGATATTCTTATTTGTGCCACTTCCGAAGATGAGGATGTGGCTTTTGTCGAGACCAAGAACTTGGATGGCGAGACGAATCTCAAGTCGCGACACGCTGTGCCCAGCCTCGCACATCTACGCACCGCGAACATGTGTGCAGACCTGAAAAATGGGTTCAGGGTGAGGTGCGACAGGCCAGATACGGACATGTATCGGCTGAACGCAAACCTAACAACTGCGGATGGACAGACAAACGCGGTGGACTTGTCGATGACTTTGCTGCGGGGCACGGTGTTGAGGAATACGGGATGGGTAATAGGCGTGGTGTTGTTTACAGGCGAGGACACGAAGATCGTGATGAATTCCGGGGGGACGCCGAGTAAAAGGAGCAAAGTCGAGCGGCAGATGAATCCACAAGTGTAAGTCTTCCACTTAATACTGGCATTGTATTAACTCATTTGTTTCAGTATTATAAATCTTATCATCCTCGCAGGGATGGCTGTAGTTTGCGGAATAGCTGACTCGAGCCTCGAGAAGGAGTTTTACCCGCTCAGTGCCCCTTGGCTCTACGGTGACAATAAAAGCGATGATAATCCCCAAATCAATGGGATTATTACTTGGGCATTCGCGCTTCTCACGTACGTCATGTTTATTTGGCCCCTATTACTTGTGCTGTGCTATGTACACCAATGCTGATGGCAACGCAGCTTCCAAGATATCATCCCCATCTCTTTATACATATCTATCGAGTTTGTGCGGACATGTCAAGCTGCATTCATCTACTTCGACAGCGACATGTGGTACGAGAAGACAAACCAACCTACCATTGCCAGAAGCTGGAATTTATCCGATGATTTGGGTCAGATCGAATACATCTTTTCTGACAAGACAGGTACTTTGACGCAGGTGAGATTGCACAAATAACTTTTCTAGGATCAATTTCTGACGAAATTACTTTACATATTTAGAACTCCATGGTATTTCGACAGTGCTCAATTGGTGGACGTGCTTATAGGGGCAATGCTGAGGATTATGATGGGACTCCCGGCGAGGACATCAAACTGGCAACCATCAAGTCAGTTTCTATTACTAATATCAATGACTCTCAGCCCGTGGAAGTTGACATCTGGGCGGCGAACGCAAGAGCTAGCAGCAGCTCTAACATTGCAGCTACCCCAGCCGGAAAAGGAGCCAATGAAATTGTTCATTTCAGAGACTCCAGCCTTCAGCGCGACATCGAGGCAGTCATGTCTCCTGACGCAGAGCACGATCAAGAGCAAGCAGCATTCGCAAGGAATCTCAACGGCTTCTTCACGGTTCTCGCCCTTTGTCACACCGTCTTAACTGCCGTTGACCCCGAAACTGGACATATTGAATACAAAGCCCAGTCTCCCGATGAAGCTGCACTGGTACAAGCAGCTGCCGATGTAGGCTTCGCCTTCCTCGGAAAAGATCGCGAGATTCTGAGCATGCGGAAACCCGGATCGACAGAGGTGGAGCGATACGAACTTCTGAACATTCTCGAATTTACGAGTGCGAGGAAAAGAATGAGTGTTGTCTTGCGGAAATTGGACGATGAAGACGAGAGGCTCTTCTTACTGACCAAGGGTGCAGACAATGTGATTTTTGAGAGGCTGAAAGAAGGCAACGAGGACCTGAAGGTTGAGACAGAAAGGCATTTGAGCGAGTTCGCGAATGGAGGTTTGAGGACATTAACCTTGGCATACAAAGTAATATCAGGTGCGTGTACGATTTGGGATAGAAAGTATGTCCATAACTCATCAAATATTTCTTTCTTTTACAGAGGAGGAGTACCGAGACTGGAACATTCGTTATCATGAAGCCACTATTTCCCTGGACAACCGTGAAGAGCAAATCGAAGCAGTCTCAGATGAAATGGAGCAGGGCCTTCGCCTGCTCGGTGCTACAGCAATCGAGGATCGTTTACAAGATGGTGTTCCTGAAGCGATTGCAGACCTCAAGAGAGCCGGTATCAAAATCTGGGTTGCTACTGGTGATAAGCTGGAGACAGCCATCGGTACGTTTCGTTTGAATCTTTATGTGATTCAGTAGCTAATGCAAATACCGCTTGCTCAGCCATCGGCCGCAGCACGAACCTCATAAGCCACGATTCCAACATCGTCATCGTGAAAGGTGGCTCTCGCCGCCCTGTGCAAGAGCAGATGATCGCGGCTATTGAACAGTTCTTCCCTGAGACCGATATATCCAACGAGAAGAGCTTCCGTGCGCGCACATCGATATCCTCTCGTGATGGTGAACGACAAATCCCTCTGCAGCGCATCACTACGGGCGTTTCGTCCATAGTGGGACCAGAGAACGGTGAACGACCTGGAGGCTTTGTGCTTGTTGTTGACGGTGCAGCCTTGTTAGAGGGATTTGCGGATGAGGAAAATAAGGCCATACTACTGCGCCTGGCGACATTGTGCGAAGGCGTTGTCTGCTGTCGAGTTTCTCCGTTGCAAAAGGCTCTCATCGTCAAGTTGGTGAAGGATGGTCTGGGTGCGATGACACTGGCAATTGGTGATGGTGCCAACGATGTTAGCATGATTCAGGTACATTGTTGATTCGAATTCGGTAGGGAAGGAAACTGATTTATTCCTTGATACGCAGGCTGCACACATTGGTGTCGGTATTTCGGGAGAAGAAGGTCTGCAAGCTGTCAATTCATCCGACTATGCTATTGGACAGGTACGTCTATCCAAGCTCATATTCTTCGCCAGACTTGCTGAGATGCGTTCCTAGTTCCGTTTCCTGAAAAAACTTCTCCTAGTACATGGACATTGGTCATACGCTCGCACTGGAACTATGTAAGCATGGGATCTGTCTTCCCGTCAGGCCGACACTGATTTATATCTCGTTCCAGGATTCTGAACTTCTTCTACAAAAACATCGTTTCTGTTGGTGTTCTATGGTGGTTCCAAATCTATGACGGCTGGAGTGCGAATTAGTGAGTGGTCTTGTCTTCTTCTATTTCATCTCAGCGACTAATATTCGCCGATAGCGTCTTCGATTACACCTACGTTCTCTTCTGGAATTCAATATGGACAATTGCTCCTGTTATTGGAATCGGTCTTTTCGACCGAATGCTTGGTGAGTCGAAATCTCATTTCTTATATGGACTTCGTTGACCCGTCCGTCCTACACAGAATCAGAAGTATTAATGGAACTTCCGGAACTTTATCATTATGGACGCAGAGGAAAATGGTTTGGGATCAAGTTATTCACTGTATATATGATCGATGGCATTATACAAGTCAGTGCCTTTTTCTGGTCTTCTACGCTGAATAGCATCTCATTGATGCTATAGTCTGCTGTCATCTACTTTTTGATCTGCTACGCTTATATATCGCCAACTGCACGGAAGGATGGATATGATGTCCGCCTTCAGGAGTTTTCAACGGTATGTGCCATTCTACTTCTTGGATCTTCCAGTGATTTCTAACTTGTTGTGCGAAGACTATGGCAATAGCTACGGTTATAATCGCTAATATGTATACTGGATTCACCGCAACAGCCTGGACATGGTGGCTCGTATTCCTCGTTTTCATCGGGACCTTTATTGTTTTCATTTTCACTGTAAGTGCACCGCTCATCTGCACCATGTCTTCAACTAACCAAGACCCTTTATTCCAGGTCATTTACAGTGTGCTTTCTCCAAGTGCCTCCAACACCTTCATTTATGGAAACGACTCCCTCCTCTTCCCATCAGCCTACTTTTGGCTCTCAATCCCGCTCACTTTCTGCCTCTCGTTCACACCGCGATACATTGCCAAAGCTTGGAAATTCGGATTTGACCCAGACGATATTGCCACTGTGCGGTACATCCACAAAATGGACCCATATCGAGACCTATCGAGCTATAAACGTCCGTCGGATATCAAAGCTCCAGGACTGACAGTACTGCAACGTAGGGCTTCTGCGGCTTCATTCGCATCACGGCAGACGTCCAGGAATAGTGTAGACACTATCGAACCCCGGTTCGGCAGGGCTTCTATAGACGTAAGGGCTGCCAGCCGGACGGACATGTCGACTGGCGTGGTTTCGGTGGATCGCGGATTCGATTTTGCTACTGAGGAAAATGGGGTATCGATTCGTCGGATACAGACTAACCTCTCGGAAAAGAGAGCGAGTCGGACTTTGGAGTTACAGGATGGGCGGAAGAGTTCGCTGTCGAAGAAGGGCAAGGGAGCGCTGTCGCAGGTCTTCTCGCTAAGGAGGAAGCGGAAGAATTCAACAGCAAAGAAGACTGAGTAATGATTTAATGGACTCTTATGCTGCCTGGTATCCATGTTCGATATTTATACGCTCATTTTGCATCGCTAGCATCATATGTATTCTATACAGCTGTATTCACACCCTACTTCGTTCCAGTAACATTATACAGTAAAATTACACCTGAATTGCCGCCACCGCGACAGAAATTATAATACAAATGACTTTCGTCAAGGCATTTAGTGATTCCTAACCGTGTTATTCGCTCTATAGCTCTTCAAAAAATCAGACCCCACCCCCAAATAGAACGCAATGTAGCGAGCATCATGTTCAAGGTCTACCGCTGCCCAGTTCCATGAATGGATCACCAATCTCTAGAGGAGTATAAGAGCCAACGGATATAACACTGACTAGAATACGAGACACACCTTTCTTCAACATATCAGCAAGCTGATGATCACATAGCTCATCCTTCTCCCTCTTGCCACTGCCTATGGCTTCCTTCAGCGACCCCTCAGTCCAAGTGCCACCAGTGGGCATGCCGCGTGCTGGCTCTCCCCGTCTCCTTGATTTGGGATCGCGACTCGACCCAGTAGCATAAGAACCACCTGGAAGCCGGCGCTTTGATGAGCCACCAAAGCCGCTTGCGAAAGTAGAGGTGAGCTGGTTGGCGATGTTCGCGAAATGAGAGCTGCTGCCTGAAGGCTGGAAGTTGGCTTCCTCAGGCGGTGGTGAGCTCGAAGATGGCGAAGATGGTGAGGGTGATGCCGGTTCTGGAGGAGAGTTCATTGTTCAGCGAGGATGGTGTAGCAGAGGTAAACTTCAAAATTAACGACTGTAAGGCGTGGTAGCTGGTTGGGTTCAAGTGCGGGTGAGTGCGTGAAGTGACTTGATAAGTGGCTGTGCACTGAATGGCGCAAGCCTCGGTGGCGAATGTACGCGTCGCGTCCGAGTTTGAAGCAGCTCTTTATATTATTAATTCCGATTACCTATCGTGTGTATTAGGATGTAGACGTAAAGGCCATAAGAGAAATAAATAAGAGATGGTAGGGGGTTGAAGTAGATGCTGTTGGATACACAATACATATGCGCCGAAGTAGATAAAATAAGTAGTAAGTAAATGAAAGTATACCTTCTAGATGTAAGAAACAAAACCCTAGTGCTATAGATGCTTCTTCTCAGCACACTACTCTCCGTCCTTTGGTGAGGAAGGTTTCTTCCGCAAGAAACCGCGCTTGACAGAGAAAACATGTCCAAGGGTATCTTTTGTCCGGCTCCTCTTCGATTGAGGCAGATGCGCGAGACTTCGACTGCTTTGTCTCCTTTCTGATAAATTGCTCTGCATGCGACGCATAGCGACACCATTTTCTTCTGTGGAAAAGTCAAATCCACGATGCACCGACCGCATGCCCGTAGACATGTCTGTTCTGCTCCCAGATCGCAGGTCCATGGAAGGCCTTCCAGCGAAGGAAGGTACGCTGTCCTGACGTAACATTTGATGCGACAACATAGATGTGTGCCTCTCTCTGTGCGCACGCGGGTCATGTGCGAGATCCCAGTCGGGGTGGAACTTGCGGATATACAGAACGGTGTCGATGTCGTCGGGATCAAAGCCAAACTTCCATGCCTTGTAAATATAACGAGGCGCAAGAGAAAGGCACACAACAAGAGGAAGGCAGAGCCAGAAGTATGCTGATCCAAACAGGAAGTTGTTGTTACCCCACACGTTAGTGACGAACCAGCCAGGAGAGATTGCGTTGTACACAGCCTATGAACGATGTTAGAATGTCTGTGAACAACATGACTTGCAACATACCGTGTATATCAGCATGACGACGATTCCAATGAACACGGCGAAAAATACCCAACCAGTCCACACTGTGGTATTGAGACCATTATAAAGATCGGCAGCAAGCACAGCACCAAACGCCATTGTCTGAGAAGATACATCAGTTGAAGTTGACACGACAATTCACTGAAGAGGCTCACCGTCGAAAATTCATAGAGTACCACCTGGTACCCGTCATGACGTGATGTCGTCGAATTGTACGCATACAAGATAAGGAAGAAAATAATAGCAGACTGCAAAAGCAATCAATTTGTTGCTGACCCAAGATAAGAGGTTCACTTACCTGGACCACGCCATCGAACATGTACACGATGAACGACCGAATTCCAAACCACCGCCCTTCCCGCCCATAGCGATACAGCTCCGGCAAATCCATTAATACATGATCGTCTGTAAATGTCGAAGTCAGCTATCGATGTTACGCACGACCATAGCGAGTACTCACCAGCGAACCGGTCAAATAATCCAATACCAATCACAGGAGCAATAGTCCAGAAGGAATTCCAGAAGAGCAGATAGGTATATTCAAATACGCTGTCATGCAAGACTTCAACAACCAAGTCCACAGCATCGACTGTGATTAGTACTCACTAATTAGAACTCCAAGCATCGTAAATCTGGAACCACCAGAGTACGCCGATACAGACGATGTTTTTGTAGAAGAAATTCAAGATCCTACACAAACATCAAAAGAGTGTGTGAGATGTGGCTGGCAATAATCTAAAAATAGCACTAACATGTTCCCATTTCGCTGATACGACCAATGACCATGCACGAGAAGCAAGCGTTTGAGGAAGCGGAACTATAAGAGAATGGGCGCCATCAAGAATCTGCCCATGCAGGCAAAACGAAAGAAACGGAAACATACCTGAGCAATCGCATAATCCGATGAATTAACAGCCTGCAGCCCCTCTTCGCCGGATATCCCCACGCCCACATCCGCCGCCTGGATCATGCTCACGTCGTTCGCCCCGTCGCCAATAGCCAGGGTCATCGCGCCGAGCCCATCCTTGACGAGATGCACGACGAGCGCCTTTTGCAGGGGTGACACGCGGCAGCAGATCACGCCCTCGCAGAGCATGGCCAATTGGAGTAAGAGCGTCTTGTGCCGCTCATCATTGAGTGCCTGATGAACAGAGCAGAAAGTATATAGAGTCAGGGCACTGGCTTGTCTTAACATGAATGAATGCTCGGAGGTGCCCACGTACCACTGAAAGCGCCGCGCCGTCGATAACCAATACGAACCCCCCTGGCTTGTCCCCATTATTCGACCCGACAATGGACGAAATACCGGTGTCCGTGCGCCTCAGGGGGCCGCCGCCCCCACCGCCAAAAAACGGCGACGCAGCAGCCTGGGGGCGCGCCTGCGGTTCCTCCTTCTCCCCATGATCGATGACCTCGCTGCCCGGGAAGAACTCCTCCATCGCATGCCGCATCTGCTCAAAGACGGGGCGCGCGGTCTCCGGGTTCCCGCCGCGCAGGACGATGATGTTCGAGTCGGGGGCGATGAGGTTCGTGCTATGGCCGATCGCTGTTCACGTATCACGTACCCAGAAAAGAGAAGAGAGGGGGGACACGTCAGCAAGGGAGTCTACTCAAAAGGAAAAGGAGCAAGACGCACCAATGGCCGTCTCGAGCTTATCCCCCGTCGCAACCCAGACCTTGATCCCCGCCCTTTTCAAGTCCGCAATCGTCTCAGGGACGCCGTCCTGCAATCTATCCTCAATAGCAGTCGCGCCGAGGAGACGCAGGTCCTGCTCGAGCTCGTTGGAGACAGCTTCGACTTTCTCCTCGCGGTTGTCCATTGCAACGGTCGCTTCGTGGTATCGTTCCGCCCACGCCTGGTATTCGTTCTCTGCAACCCAAAATGCATCAAGTCCTACCCAAACCGAAAAACAATAGGAGGGGGAAAAAAAGACGCACCAGCAATAACCTTATACGCCAACGTCAGCGTCCTCAGCCCCTGCCCCGCAAACTCATCCAAATGCCCCTCCGTCACCCTCTTCAGCTCGTCCATCTCTGCATTCCCCTTCATCAACCTCTCAAAAATGACATTATCCGCGCCCTTGCACAGGAGGAAGATCCGCCCGTCCTCTGTGTCCAGCTTGCGCAGCACTACGCTCATCCGCTTGCGCGCGGAGGTGAACTCGAGGATGTTGAGCAGCTCGTAGCGCTCGAGATGCTCTTCCCCGACGTGACCAAAGGAAGAGGAGGCATCGGGTCCGGAGGTGAACGGCGTCTGGAGGAGAAGCACCTCCCTTTCCCTCCCCCTAAACACGAACCCTACATCCGCCGCGGCGCGCACCAGCGCCGCCTCGTCGGGGCTCTGTGCCTTATACTCGATCTTCCCATTCGCATCGACGGACGTAAGCACAGTATGGCACAGGGCTAACACGGAGAAGAACCCATTGAGGTTGCGCGCGTGCGCGGAGGGGGTGTGCACTGCGGCTTGCAGGTCCGCGCCCAGTGCTGTATCATGGAAGTGGTGCTCCGCAGGAGAGGGGGGAGTGGCAGAGGAGGTGGAGGGGATCTGGGTGGAAGAGTCCCCCGTGGACGGACGCACCTCGGCGAGGGGGATGGCGTCGGTGTGTGCGGAGGGAGGAGCGGACTTCTCGTCGGTGGGCTGCGGGGCGAGGGGGGAGCTGTCGCCAGGTGCGGAAGGGGTCTTGTCGTCCGGATCACCGGTGTACACTTTGCCCCCGATCGAGCACTGTCTGAACACCATCGAATTCTATCCAAAAAAAAAAAAAAAAGCCCCCATTAACACCTTCCCAACACCAAAAATTCCAAAAACACGTACCTGCGTCAACGTCCCCGTCTTATCTGAAAAAATATACTCGATCTGCCCCAAATCGTCACTCAAGTTCCAGCTACGCGCGAGGGTTGCCTGCCCGGTCTTGGCGTACGCGATATCCGCGTCGAAGTAGATGAAGGCCGCTTGGCAGGTGCGCACGAACTCAATGGAGATGTAGAGGGAGATGGGGACGATGTTCTGGAATCTGCGGAGGAGGGGGGGGTGAGTGAGCAGAAAATGGGGCGAGGAGATACGGAGGGAAGAGGAGGGTAGGCGAGGAAGAGAGGAAAAACACATACGTGATCAGCGCAAACGCGAACGTGACTAGCCCATTAATCGACGGATTGTCGTCCGACCTGTTCGCGCCAAACAACCACGGCGCACCCTTGGGGTAGTCTTTGTGCTCCAGGACGGAGTCGACAACGGCGCATGCGACGGCCATTAGGGCGAGGAGGATGAGGTTGATGAACCTGCGATGCAGCACGTCAGTACCCAAAAGTCAAAGCAAAGGAGAAGGAAAGGATACGCACACCTGGGGATTCATCTGCCTCTCTACTTTACTCCTCTTACTCGGCGTCCCTCCCGAATTCATCACAATCCGCGTATCCTCCCCAGTATACATCACAACCCCCACCACCCACGCCGTGTTCCTCAGCACCGTGCCCCGCAACAGCGTCATCCCCATATCTACGGGGAACGTCTCATTCCCCACCTTCACAGCTGCATTAAGCTTGTACATATTCGTCTCTGGGCGATCACACTCGATGCGGAAGCTATTATGCGACGAGGCGCATTCCGCTGCCGTGCGCAAGTGGGTGAGGGCGGGCACGGCGTTCCGCGATTTTAGGTTAGTTTCGCCGTCGAGGTTCTTGGTCTCGACGAACGCGACGTTCTCGTCCTCGGAGGTGGCGCAGATGAGGATGTCGGCGGGGAAGGACTCGTTGTCCCGGATTTTGACGAAGTCGCCCACGCGGATGTCTTCCCAGGGGGTCTGCCGCCAGTGCGCGCGCGCGGTAGCATCGTGGCTCCCGAAGAGGTGCGGGAGACGGTGGTGTGCCTCCTCCTCCCCATCTTCAATCGCTTCCTGGTCGTGCTCAGCAGCAGGGGGAGGCACCGTATCGATACTCGTCACGCCCCTCAGCTCCTCGCCCTCCTTATTCACATTCTTCACCATCTGTGTCCGTTTGGGCACAATCCTGCGGACGAAGGTGCGCGCTTTGGGCCCCATGGGGTTCGGGTTGACCCATCCGCCGCCAGCGAGGACGCGCACGGTGGAGTAGTTGACGTGCCGGTCGGACTGGTGCCGCTTGACGTCCTCGTACCCGTCCTTGGCGGCGGTGATGGAGAGGACGATGAGGAGGGGCAGGATGACGAGCCCGGGGGAGATGGTGCTGAATTTGTTGAAGAATTGGAGGACGGCGATGGCAAGGAAGAAACTGGTCGGGAGGTAGGCAGAGTAAGTAAGTAGATAGGTAGATTTTTAGGATAAGGAGAGAGGGAGGGAACGCACACGTTAGCGATCCGCCTGAACTGCTCGAGCAAATTGCGCGGTATAAATGTGAGGATCGTATACTTGGACGTGATGACCTGATTCGTGCAATATACATGTTCTTTCTTCACCCTCCCTTTGTTGTCTCTATAGTCCGCAGGTAGATCCTCATTAACATAGACGGTGCGCTGGGGCCCCGGGGGCCTCTTGCGGGAGAAGAGGTCCTCGACCTTGAATGCGGAGACGGAGTCGTACCAGCGGGTGAAGCGCGAGGCGCGGTGGAAGTTGGGTGGCATAGCAGCCATTATGGTGTTCGTGAGATCGTTCGTTAGAGGTATAGGCCAATGTGCATCTCCGTGGAGGACGGTGGAGAGTGGGAGCACAGAGCAAGCAGAGCAGAGCAGCTGGGTGGATTGCAGATGATGCTCCCGTGCCGTCCCTCCCGCACGTAGGTGCTGAGGTAAGCAACCTGACAATGAGCATCACGTCATAGATTGTTCTCCTCTTCTTTGTACCTCCTCCGTCGCTCTCATCCGTCTCGGACTGGGGATGGCTCATCCATGGTACATCCCTCTCGCCTTTACACCTCGTCTCCACCCCGCCATCCCGAGCACCGTCCAGCGTCCCCGCTGCAACCGTGTCATCATCGAAGCGTGGGCCATGCCAAGCCGCGGATCGCCCGCATTTGCCCGGAGCCACGTATCCCCGTCGGCAAGGGTAATGACATGTTTGTGTATTGCTCATCTTACTATGTCACCGAGTTGCCTCCGGGTCCACTGCTGCATGTCGAGTACTATCTCTAAGTGAACACAGCCTGAAGGAAGCTAGTCATTTCCTGCGATTCCGGAATATACGTATGACTCAAGCCTTCTGCTGGACCTTTCTCGTCACTCGCCACAAGACTCGTTTTGCCACCCTGCTTCACTACGCCTGAAATGAATATACTTTCTTTCGTATCACCGCAGTTGGGGTTAAGAACTTTACAGCAATGACGACATATACGTATAGCGTCTATCAAGCCAAGTAAGCATCCTGTCCCAGCTTCTAACGGCCAACCCAACATCTTCACGCAGATATCCTCACTCAATCTAAATATAACCCCACTCTCCCTCCTCGGGCCCCGGCTCCCGTGTTTCTTAACCCCACCCGCAGTGTCTTCGAGTTCCACACAGATAACCGCCTCTACAACACGCAGCGGATACCCGGGGAATAGCTTACTTGCGGCATTGCCAGCATACTTATGTGCGTGCCCCGTCTAATTATTCTATACTGCACTTCGAAAATTCTTGCTAATGAACCAGATACTCCCGCTCTAGGTCTGCACATCCTAATATAAATATACGTCTCCCACTTCCTGTGATGGCCGTCTTTCCCAGTCAGCTCCAAGTAGCGATCTAGCTCGGTGTCCTATCGAAACTTGCTCCTCATGAGTAGAACCAGAGTTTGAATGCCAGCGCACCGTGGATCTCCCACCGCATTGTATTAAGGCGCGCCTTCCAAGCTCCAAAACGAGCGCAGTCCCCAGCCATAAAGAGCCTATGGACAATGGCAGCGCTGCCAAAAAAAAAAAGCAAGCACAAGCAGCGCTCCCTGCCGTGCAATCTTATTCGGGCAGCCCAGCACCAGTACGTAGGTAGTCTGCTCCCGCATTACTTTCACCATCAGTTTTTCTGACAACTCTACAAATCGACTGTCAGGGTGCAAAATTTCTAGGGCTGCATCCTACCCCACCCTCGTTCGTTCACAGATTCTAATGGGAACACACAGATCATTATCATCCATCCTCACATGCAGTCTCCCAGGGCATCAAATATGAATGCCAACTTTACGAACGTTCTCTGGTTGAAGACTGGATTTAGGATCAAGTCGCAACAGATCTAGCAGCAGCTGTGTCGCCCCAATTGTTCAACTCCAATGTATGATATTGAGGTAGATGGGCGTCAAATACTGGATCAGTGGAGCAAACTCGTCTCGCATTTCGTCTATTCTCCTCGTTGGTAATTGTCACCAGTCGCCTCGTAGGTATATCGTACACTGTATGACCGTCAGCGAGGGTAAAGTAATATATTTAATTTACATGCTGCCCGAAAATTCAGGTTAATCTACAGTATTTTCGTCCGCTGCCTGCTTTTTGAACACCCAAGTATACGATTATGTACGTCACAAGGGAGCACGAGGGTTTGGAGGCACTTGCAGCATCCAAATGGGCCCCCTGCCGCCCCATTCTGAGGCAACCCAGCGCCGGCACGTAGGTATGTAGCCTTATCCCGCGTTACTCTTGCCGTCTGTTTCCTGTTTCCTGAAAACTGTTCACGTGTAGATGAGCAATCAGGATGGAATGTCCCCTGATGCGTGCTCCGAGTCTTTGCCATGCTAAATATGCGTGGCACTATGCAGTAATTCCTTTACGCGGAAGCAAGGTGCTCTACACTCACGGTGCGACCGTGTCGCAAGAGGGATCTTGCAGCAGCCTCGCCGTAGTGAGCAAATCTTCACTCTTCTGCGTGGATTTGGAAGGCCTGATTACGAACTATAGCCATTAAGATCCATTTACTGCGACCTTCAAACGGGGAGCTATCATTCTATAACCAACCACCCAACCATCCTCCCTCTGGTCGTACCGTCTATCGATCAACCCAGCATCTATCATGCAGACAAGCCACACCCAAACTCAGTCTATCCCATCTCACACATTCTCGACCTAAACGTCCCACCGGCGCCCTGTTTCCGCAGTGTCAACTGTTGACCGTCCACCGCTCTGAGACTGTACATAACGCCTTCCAACACGGAAATGTATTGCTAGTTATGCATGCATGGCTCGGGGACATTTGCAGGGCTACCAAAAAAGCAAGCAGCGCTTCGGGCTTCCCGCCGTTCAGTCCGATTTGGGCAGCCCAGCTCCAATACGTAGGTAATCGTCTTCTCCCGCGTTACTTTCGCCATCAGTTTTCTGACAGCCTTTCATACATAGATTGACAACCAGGGTGAAACATCTCAAGATGTGTTCTTCCAGTTCTTGCTATGTAAACTAAGGCACAACGCAAGTTCGTACACGGAATCCAGTTGCAGTACGATGTCTGAAGTGGATCTTGCAGTCTCCTTGCCGCAATAAGAAAATCTCTGCTCTTTTTCTCCAACACCTATAAGGCCTAATTGTGGAACATAGCTAGATAGCCTGAGCGATGTTCAAAGACAGGATCAATATAAATTCAACTCACATTTAGTTCTACAGGGACAGCTGCCTCTACACCGTATTGAGATAGCTAATTTGCGACACTGCCAGGATGCTTGTGTGTGCGTCCTTCAGGTATGTAGATGCCCCGTCCGGGCGTTCTGCGCTGCTCCCAAAATCGTCTTGCTGATCTACGACTACGGCACAGATACTACTGCATTTACAATGTCTGTCTGTACATCCCGATCTAAATATGAACCCTTCCATGTTTCGCCCTCCGGCCCGCGCGTTTCCCAACACCTCAAGTAGCACTGATCTAGACCATAGACCGACCCTTCAATGCCTGCTGCTTGCCCCTTCTAAGTAGAAGATAGTCAATAAGTCTGGTGTCGACCTCGGTGTGCAGCTCTATAAGTATTATCTTCCACCACAGATGCATGGCGTCGTCTATAAAGAGCTCGGAGGCACTCACAGTGTTCCAAAACAGGTTACTCGCAGCATTCCAAAAGCATCACTCGCAGATGTCGCAGAATAAAGCATCCGCAGGCGTCCGGAAAAAACTTGACCAAGCAGCGCTTCCCGACCTCTAGTGCGCTTTGGGCAGCGCAGGACCAATGCACAGGTGCGCTCTTCCCGCGTTACTCACCCTCCACTGACAAGGTTTGATGGCGGGTTCATAAATAGACACTATGTTTAGGCTACAATCCCCCGAGAAATTTTTCCCTTGTCCTCATTTGCGCAAGGCTTAAATTCTGCGCATGTGCGCGTGTGTATATCCTTCCGCATTACCAGGCATGCACGTCGATTCTAATTCGTGCTTCTTATAATATAGAAACGGACTCTATCCTGCGAAGGTCGATGCCTGTTCGATCCTCGCGTCAAGTACTTACTTTGGTTTGCTCTTTACGGGCTCTGATCCCCCCCTCTGATCCAACTTTTCTGGAAGACTCAATCAGTATATGCTTCTCAGCCAGGTGAATGCTCTATTCGAGATTCCCAAACTGTTGTGCGAATTTACGAGTCACATCCATACCGACCAGTCTGTCCCCATTCCCACGTATCCACCCCATCTCCTCCGGCGCCCGCTTTCCTCAATAACGGCTTATCGACCACCCACCCTAATTGACGGCGAAGTGGCTCCTGTTGTGTTCCAACACGCAAGCATGGCACCCTGCTATAAAGGGCCTGGAGGTAATCCAACCCGTCGCATAAGAAGGCATCCGCAGGCGTCCAGAAGAGGCCACACATAAGCGCCTCAAGAAAAACTTGAGCAAACAGCGCTTCCCGCCGTCTAATGCGGTTTGGGCAGCCCAGAGCCGGTATGTAGGTACTCTTCTTCCCGGTTTACTTGACGGCGGATTTATAGATAGATAGATACATTTATAGACTCAAAAGTCCCTAAGGAACATTCGAGTATCCTCGTTCGCGGAAGTTGCTTAAATTTTGAGTACAATTCTGGATACACACAATGCATTGCTTATAAGTGCTAGACGTGTATATCGCCAATCTGGTTGCAGGTCAAATTCCATTCACATTTATTAGTTCTAACGCGGCAGGCATACAGACTGACGAAGTTCATTTTGCACTGCCTATAGCGTTCATCCAACCCTCATCGCCAATGCTGTCCCGGGTTTGAGCCTGTTATCCAAAAGAAGCAGCGATACCGTTTGGGAAGTTCAGTGCCGATATGCAGGTACGTTCCTCCCGTGTCACTCTCGCAATACCGACAGGTTTATAGATCAACGCAGGCTCCTTGAAGATCTCAAACAGAATTCGAGCACCCTTGTTTGGGCAAAGCTCAAAACTTGCATAAGCCTATGTGTATCTTTTACTAGATGTGCATGTCGATCATCTCTGCTTTCGACCGGCTTGTAACTCAAGCTGTACTGCTACGTTCCACCCATTGGTTACCTCTGGGGTTGCTAAGTGCTACATCCTGTGCATTTTTCATTTGTCGAAAATCTAACGCCCATAGAAGCATACAACGTGCGTGAGCATCTGCCCTGCCAACCATATCCATCCAGGTATCGATGTCAATCCTGGACCGTGCTCGATGCTGCCCTGGATTCAAAGTGCCCAACCTCCAAACAGGCAGCCGAAAGAAGAGAGCAGCGGTTCTCGACGCCCAATGTGGTTTTAGCAGTCCAGTACCAGTACGTAGGTACCCTTACTCACGATTATAATAAATTTGATGGCGTGTTTATAGATGGATAAATACTGCAAAATCCCGAGCAAGTGCTTAAATCTTGCATATGCACGCGTATGTATGTTTGTTCTATTTACTACGAGTGCATGTCTGGTCTGATTCGCGACTCTCGCTGCACAGTAGTGTTCATTCTGCACCATTCAATTTATTTATTTATTCCACTTTCGTGCAAAGGGCTTACCCCAATATGGGCCTTAAAGAGCCACCAACTTTACATTGAAATTCTTATCAGCGGGCTCCAAGTGGCGCGCGACATGGGTCCTCTTGAAATTAAAAGCGTGGGCAAGCGTCCAGTAGCTGCAGACCTTCCTACCATCTGCTGCAGACCTTCCTACCATCTGCTGCAGACCTTCCTACCATCTGCTGCAGACCTTCCTACCGTCTGCTGCATCTCCAGCCTGTAACTAAAGAGCTCATCGAACTTCGGCCCGGAACATTTTCTTTTGGTTATAGATGTCTAGATACAGTCGCTGGGCATCATTCGCAGATCATCCTAAAGCCCGTGTGTCTTTGCTCTTGACTGGCCTGCAGGGATGTGTCCGTCAATTCTGCCAGTAAGACCATACGATAGGCCTCCATACACCCAATCCAATCCCGCATTCGTCGAAAATTCTAACCTCGATACAGGTGTATACGCAGGACCGTCTACCCACGTCCCTCAGGTATGTACGTGGCGTGTCTTCTCCCGCGCCACTGTGCACTCACTTGCCGTCAGTTTCCTGACCGGTGTATATTCATAGATAACGGCGCTGCAAAATTCCTCTCAAGGGTAAAGGATCCCTCATCGTCATTTCAGCTTGAGGGCAGGCTTAAATTCTCATTCGTGTTTGATAAGACTCGACGCTCTGCACAAGTCAACGTGTAATCAAATCGACCTTACGTATTTCTTATCTCCGCGTGTGCGGTGTGTGGGACTCTAACGGCTGGTATTTGTTGACCTAGTAAGCCAGTAATCTGTAAGATTTTCGTCCGCTCTAAGGTCTAACGAGGAATACACATACTACGGCATCTGCATTCAATTTCGAAGGGGTCTATTCAGGTTCAATCCTGGATGCAACTATCGGTAAATGAAAATTACTTGAACATTGTTCGAGAAAAACTAAATATATCCTCCCAAAAGTAGTAAATCCCGTGTGTCCCTCTTCAAATCCTGACTCAGGAATCGGACTGTGTAATTCCCAACGCTATATACAAGCTACCTGCATGTTCCTAGTGAAAATAAAGGACTGGATATATCCATCCACTCAAGTAATCCTCGTGCATTGTCATATTTAGAGTCAGCACTTATCGCACCATGTCTTGGCGATGGAGAAGCTCCAACATTCAACATAGCAGCATGGTTCCCCACGTAGACGAGTTCCAAGCATATATTACTGCAAGCTTCGTCTCCAGTAAGCTCCTATTATTTTTCTGCAATACCTTCTTTAAACGAGGACTGACTGCGGTCTATGCTTGTTAGACAATAAGTTGGTCTCAAAACATCAAAGCCAATTCATTTAGCTTATATGTTTTTTATTTATGCTCAAGAACGTTCATGAAACGGTTCCTCTTATTTTAATAAAAACCCTAGAGAATTCTCTCCTTGCGGGTGGTATCATGCGTTATCTCAAGAACTGACATACATACTAAGTTCGACTCGGAACTAAATAACCAAAGGAAAACTATGGAAGTCTATACACCGCATGCTGTTCTATACTATGTAGTTGACAAGAAACATATGTAGAAGCAGGTTAACGAGCCTTCTGTCGAAGTAAGCACATTCGCATGATCATCCCAGCATGGCTCGATGCGTACATACGTCGAATTAATTACTTCTAATGCAGAATGTAGCTTTCTTTGTTGTTTCGCACACCGAGCGCCATGCGCTTCATGGAGCTGGACCAGATGGGGTGCCCTAGTGAGCTCAGCTCTTCTTCTCCCCCTCGTGTGTCGTAACCATCACGATCACAATTAATTAAGGACTGGCCGAGTCTGAATTCCAAATCTTGAAAAGAAAAGTGATTGATCTTCGTATATCTTCGGCAAGAGAGCCATAGGCACCCGGTGCGCCTACATATCTCCTTCTGTCTTGTTCACCACCGTCTAGATAGCGCGCCATAGAAAACATAGCCGACATTGTTTCGACGTCCTGAATGCTTGTTCTACTTCAACACAGCACCCTTGGAAGACTTTGGACGCGTCGAAAATTTAATCCAAAAGAGACACTGGACTCCATCAAAAAAATATTGTCGAGATAATTATACCCATTCCCATAATCCCTAGAGGCAGCCACGCTGCGGCGCCACGCTGCCCAAAGTGCAGATCTGGGCACATGGCACAAGATATATACTTAGAGGGAAAGGGAAAGTTGCGCCTGCTATCTCCTTCCTGATATGACTAGATCTCTTGACCTCGAGATTGTGTGTTTCGATCGGGAAATAAACAGGATTCAATGGTGTCGGACGGACCCTCGCCCACTCAGTCACTTCGAAACGTCCATGTGGCTACTCGACGCACCTCGGCGAATGCCTATTCTTTACCTCAATTTATTTCATTTTGTCCGCGTGCACCCATTCAAATAACGTTGGTGCTACTAACCGCCGTGCCTTGACTATCCAGGACTATTATTCTCGTTTCGGCTTCCACTGCTACTAGTGGTTTTATGTATATTCAAATTCGATAAAATAAATAGAGCTCGCACCTGATGGATCTGTCCAAATCCGCGTAAGACTAAAGAGTACATATACGACTTGTTTTCTCCAGTTGTACTCGCAAGTACTTAGACTGTGGGATTGATTTCCCCTTGGCTGCCCTAGAAAGCGTATGTAACACCTGGATATAAAAAAGCAAAGAGTTTGCTTCTTGTGCTCCTTATGACTAGCCTTGTCTGATAAAGAACGAATAGGTAGTTATTGCCTGGTTTAGGTATTCTTCCCCCGGCTGGTGGTTACCGTCAATATTTGATCAATAATGAATACTGGTACGCTTGACTATATAAGAAGTACATCCCAGCTCATTGCAAAAAAAGGTAATGAGGGCACAGTGCCCAGAATGAAGCTGAGGGGAACTACAATCGCTTCATTAATAGACACGTTATGCAACAGCCACAGAACCACGTGGTAGCTTGTTTGCATCGTGCAAACAACACGCCTGGCTTTTCTGTGGCTACGCTCGTGGCTTTTCTGTGGCTACGCTCGTGGCTTGACATCATACAATCAATATGCCCACCACGCGCAGTAAAACTCGTAGAGCTCGCACTGGCCTAAAATGAAGGAGAATTTTATTTATAACATGCTACAGTATCTCAGAGCTCGTGCACGACCGTGCAGAAACCACGATGCATGAGTAGGCGGGGACTAAGCACGGCCTAGCGAACCACGGTAGAGCCACGGCAGAGCCACAGGCGTTGTTTGCACAATGCAAAACAAGCCACCACGTGGTTCTGTGGCTGTTGCACAACGTGTCTAATGATCACTTTGAAGCACTTTTTCCGAATATTTTATGTCATATAGTTGGCATATAGTCATCTTAGCAGTCAAGATATCAATCGCGCGCGTTCTCTGCCAAGAATCTCTTGAAGCGATGCCTCGGATACTAGTCGGACTGTCTTTTTCTATTGAACGTGCATATGCAATCTCAAATTCTTCGACATCAATGTTCCACAAGCGTCAACGCCACTAACTCTAGGCCAATGTGTTCAAGTGGCAGCTGAAGGTCGCTGCCGCTAGAGGCTAGTAGAGGGAGCGCTCATGTGAGCCATCCATGAAATTATACCATAATCCACAAACAATCTACTCCGAGTAGACATCTCTTGAATGCAAATACGGCCCATCATGTATTTTAATAGAAGTCCGAGGGTGCAGCATATACATAACTTCTTGAAGAACTTCTGACTTCATGGTGAAGTCGAAGTAGCACCTAGTAGCATCAGCCCAAGCTCATGACCACGCATATTCTTCGCGGGATTCCGCTGATGACGCCACACCACGGATCACCAGTCCCGACATACGCTAATATCCCGCCATGGCTAGTGCTAAGCTAGCACGATCATCGATCAATGTCTTGAAGTTACGCTATCCGGTCGGCTTACTTGCGGCCTGCCTGCAGCTTACAGCAGTTGAAGAAATCAGAGAAGAACAAATCTGGGCTCTGCAGTTACGCAAACATTCAAACTATCCACGGCTGGTGAGCACCTACTTATCTTCTTCCGTTATCTATTTCGTTCTGCACTCCTTTCTCCAAGGGAAGTTCTACATACATTCTGGTATCTGAAAGAGAAGTCTTTAAATATTAATTTTCTTGAGTTCGAAATTGAGAACTTTCATATGAGGTAAAAAAAACATCTTGCACTCACTGGGCCTCAATTTTTTGGGTATATGATGACGCCACCGCCATCTGACTGAGCAGACCCGATTCAGGATACTGCAACTAGCGCCCAGCCAATTGCAAACCACTACTGGCACCACGATCTTCGATCACCGCCGTTCCGGCCCCAGCTTCCAAGCGAGTTGTTTCCCCAGCCCTGGCTCTTATATAAACATAACTCTAGACCCTGATACAGTAATCCCCGAATGTTTTTTAATACAGTGACTTCTGTGGGAGACGCCAGCTGTCAAGTAACCTTTGCCTCTGATTCTCGCGCCTCGCGGTTACGCACTCACGCTTCGTTCGGGTCGCCTCCCTATTTAAGCAATGTAACCACTGAAGATCCGGAAGGTGTATCGACATAATCCCCACTCGCCCTCACATCCTTCTCGACCCCGCAATATTCCCCGTTCTGACATCTACCCATGCTCAATTTACCAGCGCGATCGACGTCCTCTGGACTTGGCTGGTCCTTCTCGAGCAGAGGCAGAGGCTCCTCAGTCGTCAACAGTCTATTATTGCATCCTGGCAAGAGCGCTTCGGTTTCTGAGGCTATTAATGTGGAACTTTCTGACGACGACGATAATGAAGATGACGACGATTACACAGAATACAGTGAATGCGATAACAAAACGCGTCCTATCTCTCCTAGGGTTGGCTCTGTAAACCGCTCTTGTGGTTCATCGTGCGGAACAACATCTCGTGTCACGTTAGACCGGCTTCGTGAACCTAGTGGGGTGGAAGTAGTTGAGGGAGCATTGAAAGAGCCACTGACAAGCACGAGACATTGTAAACCGGAGCCTAATGTAAGTGGATATTCAGCAGTATTTGTGACTCATTGGTGTTAATCAAGACCCTCTCATCAGATACCTCCTGGGCTTGAGCAAGTGGCAGTTAAAATGCAGCAGGCCACCGAAATAATGGAGACTCAGCTATATAAAGGATTAGCTGAATTCCGCGCTTCCATGCAATGGCTGTCGAAGACCGAGGGAACTCTAAGCCAGGTACATCCTGTCGAAGCTTCTGCTACAATTGAACACAGCATGATGTCTCCAGCTGATGATCAAAATTCTTGTCATTCAGTTAGTACATAAGCTCTTAAGCAAGGAGCGCAATCAGCTAATGCTGCCTTGAATTTACAACTAACAGGCGCTCCCTACGTCGATATCCTCACTCTCACCGTCCCATTCTGCCTTTCTAGTCACTCTAGCTGAGACTCTCCAACTCGCTGTTCGAGCGGCGGAAAAGCTTCTTCAACAGGCCTACGCAGATCTGCGAGTCTTAAAGGAGAGAAAATCGGTAATAGCGGACGCCCAGCAGAGCATACAGCAAACGGAAAAACGACTGGAGTATTTATTAGCCACGATCCAACTGTTTAGCAGCCTTCGACCTCCGCAGACCCTCGATTGTAAGGGCGATACAGTTCTTCGTTCCAAAGGGCCCTTTAGGATGTGCTTACCGGATATTGCTGAAGAAGAGGAAACAGCGGTTGTGGATGTCGACACCTCGAGACCGGAGACCTTCTCCTGAATGACTTTCCCCCCGTTGTCATGTCCGACTCCTGTACCCAATTGACGATGACTCCCCATCGCCTAGGATCGCACAGAAGCCCAAAATTTCCCAGGTGAATATTTCCCAGTTCCTTCATCGCCAGGAACATATGGTCATAATAGATATTAAATATGTCTCATCCAGGTACCAGAAAATCCTGATTGGATTCCTACTAGGTCATAGATAAGATAGATATCAGCTTGTTCTACTCGACTTCACTTTTGCTTCACGTTACACCAGTCAGTGACTGCATGAATTTGCTAGAATACCAATCGTCATAAATTAAACAATAATGTATGCTATCTTTTAGAATTCTGCTTTTTATTGGTGAGGATGCTCCCCTTTTGTACCGGCGGGTCCCCTAAAATAACAAGTCACATGATTACATGGCAGCGCGTGATAAGCAAAGTACAATGCCATGCCATGCCATGTCCTCTGATGAGGTAAGAGCCACACAGGTAGAGGCCACTCACCAAAGATGTCCTTTATTTAATTTCAAATCGACCTCTCTGGACGCAAAACTGGGACGCGGGAGGACGGACAACGGAAGCCGCTGAGAAGGAAAGTAACTAGTAACGACAAGGCATTGGCTTCTGGAAGTAACAGAAGTAAGCAATGCGTCAAGCGCCGCGGCCAAGTTGACAGTGTGACCTTTTCCTTCCCAACTGCCAAATTCGGCTGCAGGCAGCTTGACCTTCCAGCCTGAGCAAATCTCCGAGGAACAATGTTCGTAGCATTTTGCCCACCTTTGACGCGAGTGTCATAGATGTATAGAACTATCTCTCTCATATTACATGCTCAAGGAATCATTCTCAAATCTACATAATTTACAGCTTGGGATCTTCGAAACCTCATATACGAACCTAGCCGAATGTCTACGTTAAAAGTGCATCTATTCTTTATTGCATTATTCAAACGTTAGGGGACTTCGCTTATGCTACTCTGCTCAGTGCAGAACCTACGGCATGGCCAAATTTACGCATAGCGTCAGGACTCTTGACAGCGCGATGCAAACACCTGAAGATGCAATTGACATCTCGGACTGCAACATACCAAAGATCTACTTTCCCCTTGTTAAAGATAAATTGAATGGCGATGTAAAGTTAGTGAAACTCACCTACCAACGACACTCCCGATATGTACCCTTTCCTCCCCTCACCCGTGGTTGTTTGTACTTCCGCCCAGACCCAAAAGGTGTTACGGAAGCCGCCGAGATCTGCTTTCGCTTTTTGCCTCCTACTCAGAATCTACAGACTTGCTACTGCCTACCCAGGTTCCCTACTCTATACCTCTCCTCGAGGTCGCCGGAAGTTCCCAGTATCGTGTCCTCGCTCTCCAGCTTTTGCATGACGGCCTTGTATCCCCCGACTTTGTATCCTCCTGTGTCGAGCTCGGTTATCCACGTAAACAGCTATTCCAAATTTTGTACTATCTGCACCAGCCTTTCTATCTTGACTTCACCCGCCGAAAATTTATCATATACGTCCATGGCCATGGAAGACTTGCCGTTTGTATTCTGTATTTCATGAACACCTATTTACATGGAGACAACATAAGCGGTGGTAAGTTAGTTTGGTTTTGTTCTCTATCTGTGGTTAAAATGAAAGTTCTTTTTACAGGCAGCGGAATTGTGATGTTGGAACGTTCCACTCTCCCTGAAGGTGCTGGCACGAATTCCCTGGTTCTACGCATTCTCAAGATTATCAATCCTGTCCACATGTCTTCAAATGCATTAATCCTAAATCTCCATCCGTCACTTATGCCCCTCTTCTCTCCATCTTCTCTCTTGTCTCCCTCGCTTGTGTCGGTGGTTCTGCCCTCTTCCGGTTTGGTGACCCCATGGAAAGTCGATGTTACTAAAGCTATGAAGGGGATGAACACAAACCGATCTCTGCGACTCCTATTACCAGAACTTCTACAAGAGTGGGAGGTAGCTTCGCTGGACGCAGATATTTCATAAATAATTGTGCATGGGTAGAATCGTCGGATAGTGAGGAGGATGGGTAGGATGAGTAAGTGGAGAAAATCTTTTATGCGCCTCACTACTTCTCAATATGTCCCGCCTATTAGCATCCTGGAACCAATGATTCAGCTATTCTGGACTATATGCGCAATACTCCAGGGATTGACCACATGTGGACACCTGCACCGGACCTGTCATTATCGGTAGTACCATACTCAATGAAGCGGGGACAGCTCAATGCGGGTCCAATGAAGTCTCCTTCGTTGAAAGAATCCCGTGGCTAGGAAGCCAGATAATAACTCAGAGGTCGAATGGCCGAATGCCCTGAAGGTGGGCATAATGTTGAAGATCAGGCGATATCGAAGCGAGGGTATTAACTCCAAGGATTAGAATGTGCTGGCAGATGTTGACTTCAATGACTTTGTACTTGGTATCAGACGGTACATACTTAGGACGTCGTCTGGTTTCTCTGGACTAATTTCATAAGCAATAATCGTATCAATCCACGTAAGCGACAGGACATTTTTTACAAATAAATGGTATATCAAAATAAATAAAAACTATGCTACATTCTAGATAGTCCGATTATGCAAACTTTGAACATATTATGCATTATATCCAGGCGGCGGCTCATCTGAAAGCCCTTGCGCCCACTCACTCCTCTGCTGAGCCTGCAAAAACTGGATCTGTTCCTGCATCTGCTTCATCTGCTCCCTCATCTCCCTTATCTCGGTATTTTCCTCTTCTGTCCGAGTTTTGGGTCTCCTGTTTCCATCGCCTCCCTCCGGAGCCAGGACCTTCGACTTACTCCGAGCAACACCCGCCTGCAGGTCAGAGCTAAGATCTTGCATTTCTTGCTTCACAGCACGCAAGCGCTGATCAAGTTCGTTCTGTCGCGCTCGGCGCATTTCAAGTTGCAACTTTGAGAGAGGCTTCTGAGGCTTAGACGCTACAGAAGACACTCCATAACCTGGATCGGATGTGTACATCGATTGCCCGGAATACACGGAGAAAACAGTAGCAGCACCAGCACTAACTGGATCAGCTAGTATCTCGTAGCCACCAGCTGAGAGCATAACCTGTCCCTGAGGGCTATTGGAATTGTCGCGGTAATGTATGGAAGCGGCGTCAGTGCGGTTGGACAGCAGATGATCCTCATATGTGTCAAAGTCGGCCGGGTTTGCATACGGGTCTGGATTGGCCACAACCATGGCGTGGGTCCTAGAATTCGATGAGCTAAACTTAGTGGAGCCAGGTGCGACGTCTGGCCGGAAAGAGCTGTTGCCATCGTAGTATTGGTCGTTTGAGTATGGTGCCCCAGTCAAGAATGGCGTTGTTATATTCGTAGCTGACGCGGCCATGGGCTGTCCAACAGCAGAGGAGTAGCCAGGCTGCGACATTGGTGGAGGTGAATCATCTCCCAAGATGACTGCTTTCCCGGGAGACCCCAGTCTTCGACGTCGACGACAAAAAAGAAGAACGCCCACCAAAGCCCCACTAAGAACCATGCCTCCTACCACACTTCCAACTATCACAGGGATCGATACCGGGCTGCTGTTGACAGAGTCACTGTCGGAGGTATGTCGAGTAGGACCGGCACTGCTCGTAGATGTGGAAGAGGAAGATGAGACTCCGTCATCGTGTCTGAGGGAATAATATACATTTTATGTGGACCAAAATGGGGGGGAAGGAAAAAGGCTTACGTATAGATGGCATAATCGAAACTAGTAAATGTGTGGAAGTCGAGACCAGTGGTCGAAATGATCAGTTGGTGGACTTTATTGCTTAGACCAGTCTTAGAGAACACTGAGGAGTTGTACTGAAATTCTTTTGTTGTCATATCGGGCTGGTGTATGAAGCTCCCAGTAGATTGTCCGTCTAGAGTGAAGTTGACCATGGTGAGCGATGTGATCCCAGTCCCCTGATTGTTTGCTAGGATGAAGAATACATAGATTGCGGTCCCTGGAAGAAAATTCGTTAGAAATGACATACAAGATGAGTGATAGATAAGCATACCTTCAAAGTCCATGCTTATGGACACGTTCTGCAACTCCGGCGTGTATGTCGCGGCCTTGTAGGTGCCTTTGAATGCTTTAGACGTATTAGCTTTGATCGCGCATTCCTCGCAAGTCTGGTCCGCCCATACACCTCCATTAAACGGCATGAAGCTGGGGGCCTTCCCCGTCACCGAGTCACCATATGCATCGTCGATGGTTCTGTTTGTTTTAGTTGCCACCGTGAAATCAAGAATAAAACATAGAAAAAAGAGTGAAAGTGAAAGAATACCCAATGAAACTCTAGCTTGTCGTCTCATAGTGGAAGGATGATGTGAATCAAGTGAAGAGAAAGAGCATAGATGGGGGAAAAAGGCAAACACTGGAGTCGCATTCCGCTTGCGAGCTCCTTGATGGGGGCAGAGTACTTGCGAAGGTAACCAGGTGGACATAGCCCGCGGCAAAGAGCGTGCTGGAGTATTGTTGCACAGTCTAGGCAGTGATATGGGTTTCTCGGTGCCCGTATGGTGTTTTGGCCCGTGCCAACGATATGATTGATATTAAATCTGATCGCTGAACCTCGAAGTGAGAAGAATTTATTCTTGGCACTTGCTCATATAGGTATCGGCCTTCAAGCTTCAAGTTGAACCCACTGTAGCACTAATGTATCGCTGTGCTCCGTGAGCTCGCTGTATTATAGAATCCTATTGTAGATCGTGTTCGCCTCCTGAAACTCTGTAAAGACACCTAAACGATCAGCCAGGGGTGCATGCAAAGCTTCACGCGCACAATACGATGATGTTTGTTTCCTAACTGAAATTGTCGATACACAAATTGTTCAAGAAAGAGGAACATTATGAGTCAAGATAGACATAGTATACAAGGGGTGAGAGTAGACAGGACCAGAGGCGGCTTCGTCAGGGAAAATTTAGAGAAATTTTGTAATTGGAGATGATAGTTTCCCATAAGTAGTTCGTGGCACCAGTGTTGTCAAGACCTAGGTCCGACCAGGGTCGGTCGTGAAGATGGGTCAAAAAGTCGAAAAAGGTCAAAAAGGTCGGACCTTTCCTTATGTAGAAGCTGCCAGAACACAACAGTAGTTTTGGGGGTCGAAATAACTGGATCATGTTCGACCGACCATTCGCGACCTTGGGGCAGCCGACTTTGACAACAGTGAACACCGGTTCGTGCCAAGAGAAAGTCATTGTCAAGGGAGAGGAACATTCGGTCACGTGCCATTCGTGTTCGAGTTTGTTGGCATCTATTTACGCGACACCATCCTCATCTTGAACCTTTCCAGCAACTGTTCTCTTCATATCGATAATGCTTGGTGTAACAACGTCAAACACCCTCAGTGTTGTGGATCTTTCTTCTTTGAAACGAGCTCCGTCCTCGATACCCTCATGCTTGTCGCTCATCGATACCCCAACCGCAAGCTCATGGACACCAGACAACGCTTTTCTCTACATTTCATCTGCACGGGTCATTCATAGATACGACCCATCATCAAACGCTGTGAAGGAGATTTTCTCTTCAATCGACACAGAAACGATCACAGAGCTCGTCACAAAGGACAGCGCTACCCTCATCTTTAGTACCAATGATAAGGTCTGTATCTTGGAGTGCGGCGGCACAACCAAAGTATCACAGACTTTCGAATCGCACAAAACACCCATTACATCCTTCTCTCTTTCCAATGATGCCGCTCTTCTTGCATCTACTTCGGCGAGCGCGGTGCATATCCACAATCTATCACTCGGGTCGCACACGGTGCTACGCGGACTTGCGTTGAATAGCCAGGCAATTAAAGCTTGTGCATTCCATCCCCTCTTACGCACTCGTCTTCTCGTCACAGCAGGGCAACAAATTATGGTCTATGACACAACACGTCCATCTGCACCCACGAAGATGATCATCATGGGCGACGGTGTTTTAGGAGACATCGTCGCAGTGGCATGCAGCCCTTTCAGCAAGACACTCGCAGCTGTTGCTACGTCAGGAGGCTACGTTGGACTGGTTGATATTGAGAAAGAGAAACCGTATGTGGCCAAAATTTCTTCATTATCTTATGTGCTCATTCTTCGATAGGCCTCCCCGTGCTATCAACTTTAAAACCCCTCTCACGTCTATTTCTTTCTCTCCAGAAGGAGCATCTATATACGCTGGGACTGAGAATGGGAAGGTTGCAGTTCTGGACCTTCGATATCTAGACAAGCCTCCTAGGACCATTCTTGTCAGTGAAATGGGCAGCCGAATCGAAACTATCACTTTTCAAGTATGTTGTGCCTTTCTTGTACCTTTGCCCGATGACTTATTCTTTCTTAGAGAAAAGCCAAAAGTAGTGCTGAACCTACAACCAAGTCCAGCTCCAGTCTCACTTCCCGGGCATCTGCGGATGTTCTAGCACCATTCGTCAAATAGCGGGGAGTGCTCAAACACAAGGCACAAAGACAGCTATGTCGAAGCCAGCTCCCTCTCCTGCGCGCCCGAAGATTGCACGGGTAGGTTCCGCGGCTTCTCCCAGCGCTCGCAGAATACCATCATCTATAAAAGAGGGCACTGGCGCTAGTTCATCTACGGCTAAACATAGTGCCACGGTAGCAGCAAAGAAGATAGTCCTCTCGCCTGCTAAAGATCCGCTCAGAAATTGCCAAAATGCTGGTGATATCTCCAGTACGTTTATCATCTTATAGAGATTCTTATTGCTCACAAAAGTCACGATTTTAGTCCCACTCGGGGCTTCGAAGCCTTCAGGGACCAAGGCCACCCCCGTCAAGAAACCTTCTACTGTCTCTCCTATATCATCTCGCTCCCGTCCCTCCCCGTTATCGAAGATAGAACGTGTTCAGCCAATAGCGAGCTCGCGAACTCTACGCGTGGTGTCGACCGAATCAGAAACCGCACCACGACGAGCAAGAACGCTCCCGTCTGCCATTTCCAGAGGAGAGACAAGGAAAAGTTCTGAATCAGCCTCAGCGGCCCCCACAGACACCTCACCCCTGCCTTCCACCCGCCCAAGAATAGTGTCCTCCGCCTCCCGAGCGTCCAAAGCGATCTTCGCTAGCAGCACTCGCACGGTGTCAAGGAGAAGTTCATCATGCACCGCCTCTGCACGCTCATCCCCTGATTCGCGCCCTATATCGTCTACATCCCACGCAGGTGCGACCTCGACTCCACCTGTGCCGCCTCTCCCGGCGCCGGTTTCGACCGCGTCTCTCAGTCGAACGCCTTCCCCTGATCTCCCGGGCGTGCCCACCGAACCGACGACCCCTATCCCCGTGCAGAAGAAAAGCATGAGCGTGCTGGGGCTTGGCACGCCAGAAGTGGATGCATGGATACGCGCTGGGAAAGGCGAGGGTGCGCGGGAGAGAGATAAAGGGAAGGGTAAGGTGGTCGGGTTCAAGGACTACGATGAGGATGAAAATGATAAGGAAGAGGAAGGGGAGCATGCGGAGGACGATGAAAGAGAACGGGAGCTGTCGATGCAGATCTCCCCGCGACGTCCCATTCCCGGCTCTTCGACCCAGTCGCCATCATGGGCTCCATCGCCGCTACGACATGCAGGCTCCCCCTCAACAGGGACGGGTAGCTCGGGCGGCTCAGCGCACGACCTCCTGCGCACAATCGTGCAGGACGTGATGTTCGATTTCCGGCGGGAGACGCGTGAGGAGATGGTGGGTTTGCATCTAGACCTTCTGCGTATGGGGCGTGGGTGGAAGAAGGAGCTGAGGTGCTTAATGGATGAGTATGTGGGGGATTTGAGGGAACTGAGAGAGGAGAATATGAGGCTGAGAGAGGAGAATGAGAGACTGAGAAGGGTGTGATTCGGATGAATCCATATCATCAGCGTCTCATACCGGTTTGTTTATTTTTAATATTTCAACTGCATGCCATGTACTCTATGAGATTCTCCCGTAATCTTTTTGCTTCCTTTGCAGCGATCGCCGATAGTCGTCCGTCCATCCATGGCCGTTTAGACCATCATCATCGACATCATCCATCAGTCTTCTGCACAAGCCTCCGGTAAATATGGCACGCGCAAATGCGAAGCATCGTAGTCGTGCGAACTAGGAAGTTGGAATAGTATGCCTGACTCCGATCTGGTCTCCGAGTGCCGGTATCTTCCCCAGTTTACATGCATAAGCTCTGATAGACATCTTAACAGCCTCAGGCTCTAGGCGCCTCTATGTCATCGCTGAAGCTGAATAAACTCGGATCAGGTTTGGATCAAACGCCTCACTACATAGCACGTCCGCAATTACTTCAACTCCTTCCGTTTCTGATTCTGGAAACAGACTAAAATCGTTGAACCTTGGTCGAATCATGGCTTCAATCCGACTGCAAAATAATTTCTTGAACTTGGAGAGTATATAACTGTACTATCCAATTTTCCTTCAACTCAAACGTCTTGAATGCTTAGACAGGCCTCCATAACTCTCGGTCAGCTCTGGGTCAGCTGAACGTTTTGAAGTCCAGAATGCCACCATCTGTCAATATCTAGTGTGCCGAACTGTGCTCCTATCTGATCGACGAGGATCAAGGCTGTGATAATAACCTCCAGTAGGCTCGTTGTGTTCCTGGAAACCTATTGCTTATGTCATAGTAAGGCTAGTAAGCGTAATGAAATGAAAGGTATGAAGACTTATACAGAATGTGCATAGGTTTATATTTACCTCAGATAGAGTTTATAATCGCTCGTCCCTGGATGGGCGCTCTTTGGCAAAGAATAAATGAACCATCCAGATCTAGAGGCTCACGGCGACGCTCGGGCAGTATCCCTCACACCATGATCTCTCATCCAGGCTGCCGTGTCCTCGATGAATTCCACAGGGATGAAATGCGACGAGCATACTTGCTTGGTTCCACATTCTCTGGCCTAGGCTATGGGATCGTCTCCGTTTTGTTCTCCATGTGCTTTCATCTGCTGAGGAAGAATCTTGGGCCAACCCAACCAAATCCACGACAAACCAGAGCTTTACTGGGGTACCTTACCCTCATGTACACTCTCAGCACGGCCGCTTTCGTATTTGATATCCTCGCTACGTTGCGTGGGGTAATAGGCAGGAATTGCCCTTCGGACGATGAGATTCCGGTGGATCCTTACTTTGGGAAAGCCGACTTTTGCTATGCGTTTCTTAATTGGGGAGCAGATGGGTTACTCGTGAGTTCAATTAAATTCCGCGTGTACGCCTAGTAGACTTACGATTCACGAAATTTTAGGCCTGGCGCTGCTACGTTATTTTCTCGAGTACTCAACTTTCACCCTGGGTATACATGACTGTACCAGCCTTATTGGTGACAGCATCTGCAGGTATGTGACTTGTAGAGATGTTCTTTATTGACAGGTTGCTGGAACTATACATCACCATTTGTTAGGAATCGGGGTGCCTATGATTGTCCTGGACGCACATGCACGAACCCCCACGGTTGACCTAATGCTTCAGATATGGGGAGCGATTACCGCTACAATCAACATCGTCCTTACATCGATGATCGTCATTCGTATTCTTGTTCATCGGCGACAGATAACAAAGCTCCTTGGCCCGGGACATGGGACACAGTACACAAGTGTTATCACTATGCTCGTTGAATCTGCTGCTCTTGTAGTCGTATTCGATGTGTATTTCCTTGTCGCCTTCGCCTTGTCCTGGCCTTATGGAAACATCGCCTTTCAGACATGGATTCAGACGCAGGTAAGCGTGATTTCTGTCTGCTGCGAATCTGTCAGTTTATAACCTCTGCGCCTTATTTTTTAGTCCATAGCGCCCTTCTTGATTATTTTTCGAGTTGCACAAGGGAAAGCATGGGCAAAGGAAACTCAGATGAGGAGTGAGGCCACTGCAGTGCAATTCGTACAGGACATAGCCATCCGTGAAGCCGAGAATGGCGGGCCGCTGGTGTTTGCAAGATCAGCAGTTGATGGCGAGAAAACAGAGGGTCAGATCAGTTATCATGGCCAAGATACGGAGAGCAATGCGGATTTTATGCAGGCGCAGGAGAAGAGCACTTCGGCAGCGGAAGAGATTCACTCAGAAGATACTCACTGACTGTCTTTTGGGCATTTCATTCCGACAATTCCCAGGCATATGAGGAGAAGAGAGATGTTAAAATCATCATGTACTAGGACATTTTCAATGACACGACACGTACGCACGAACCCTACGTATATATTGCAGGTGAAAGCTCTTCTAATAGATTAGGACGTCAATAATACCTATGTAATACGAAGTCCATAATAGATATGTAAATAGTTGCAAGAAATCAGATTCAATACGCTAGTAGTCGTGAAGATGTCCCGGTACCAGTTAGCTTGAGGTCACTGTAGTCGACCAGATAGGGTGCCAGAGCATGAATAAGATTTTGCCACGACTTTCGATAAGCAGCATCGGTGAAGATGGTGTATTCTCTCTCGAGTCGAATGATACGACCGTCGATGGCGTGTATGAGAGATAAAATGCTGCAAATATCGCAATGGAGCTTTTCCAAAAGATGAAATGTTGTCAAAGGCCAGGGGTTAAATATGTCTACCAACCCTTCTGCACATATTCTGAGCCTTCCTCCGTCATCGATAGGACCAGATCGAAGATCTATCCATCGTTGAAAACGCGAGAATAAAGTCGATAGAAACTTTATCTTTTGGGAGTTGGAATCAGGATGACGATGGTTTAAATTTCGGATAACACCTCGAACGAGTTCCCATATTTTCTTTGCCTCCGAAACCGATATTCTGTCGCACCGGAGATAGCGCTGCGTACAGCAAGAAATTGCAAAATAAGATCTATTGTCATTATATGATGTCAGTCAACCTTAATAATAAATCAAATATATTCGATACACAGACCGTCAGGGAGACTTGCAGTATAAGGGGTTGGACATTCAAGAAACGGTCTGGACCGACACTGGTCTGCTGTATTGAGGACACGTACCACTAATTCCACGTGCAATGTTGCTAAGCTAGGATGGATTGGGCGATGGATCTCCAAAAAGAAGGCGGAAATAATGTCCCTTTGTAGAATATCGCGGTTTTGGAGTGAGGTTGGGCTGACACAGGTCAACCCACCTCCTAGAAGACAGTAGAGGCGTTGTCCTATAACTGGCTTCATCTCGCTGACTATTTGAGCAGCCAATGAGATGTGCAGATCGTTCAAACAGTGATACAGTGAGTGAACAATATCGACGCGTTGTCCGAATGTCTCGTTAATCCAGAGCATGCCGTAGACGATATCATTAATTTCCCCCTTTTCAGAGGGGAAATTAACGTCTATCGTATCTCGACACTTTCTCCAGAATATATCATTATCTCTCCAACTTGAATTGGAGAGTGCCAAAGAGAGTACGGAGATCTGATTGGAAGCGGACTTCTTGGAATGAAATTTGTTGGATATCTCCGTCACTATCCAACCTATCTGCAGAGTCAATTTATAGAACGCCCATGACTGCGGTGACTTATAACCACACTGGGGAATTCTAAGATATGGGTCGGCCGTGAACACAAACTGGAAAGCAGGTAGAACCGTGGTGATGACGAGAAATAATAGCGCCATGTCTCCTGCAGAAGTAGCGAACACTGCAACAACGGGATGAAGAGACCATAAAAGATCAAGGAGTCCCGCGAAGAAGAGCATAAGAGCGAGCTGAAGAACGAGGGGAAGACAGTCTAAAATCTCTGGGATTCTCCAAGCAGTCAAACCTTCATATCGCATTTGGCGTAAGGAAATGGCTTCTTGATGGGGAAGTACGACGTCACGCTGATATTCACGCAGCCATTGCATGCATAGAAGGCCAACTAGAACCGTGGTCAAGCTCAATGTGAGGCTAATGAACCAAAATACATTGATCCTGATAAGTGACGGAGCGATGGAAGGTTGGAACTGGCAGTCAAATTGCTCGAGCGACGATGAATTGTAGTTGGAACTGAGCTGGATGGAGATCTTTGCCAGCAAGCAATTTGACAGTTCTTGCGGATTCCTTTGCAGCCATTGATAAGACTGCCCAGCGAACGCAGTAACAACTGCAGAAAAAAGACCAGCCTATTCAGAGGTGAAATGAGCCCTTGCCTGTGAAATAAGGTCAGAATATATAATCGAACATACGAATATCAAAAGTTTATCAATTTCGTCTTTCCGTATGTCACACATTTCTTGGTCGTGCTCCCGCACAATGTTATGACAGTTACGCCAAGGATCACCGTCCCTTGGAACATCATAACGGAGAGGATGGCCGGAATGCCATGCCTCCCCATCTGGGAGCTTATTCGAAAAAAGGGGGGGTTAGCGATAGAGCTGTCATGACAGTGCAATGATTTCTTACTTCCGAATCACTAGAATCCTCAGAACTACGATCCTTCCTGGAATCGTCAATGCTATAATTTCCTTTTATTTTATTTGCATAATGACAAGCGTGAAGAGTCGAGGTATCCTGCGTATAAGAATAACATCATTGCGTGTAGATTAGCACAATAGCAAGGAGGCTTACCGATTCAACCGGCGAACTAGGAACATCTTTACTCGCCATGCTGCGTTATTTGGGGTGCTGGTTCGGGGGAGCCCGCTGAGTACAGTGCCGCCAAGAGCTTGCTAAGGCCACTAGGGATGCGTCCAGGTCACCAAGCGTCCGTTAAGGCTACCACTGGGAATGCTATGAGGTTTAAGAATCGATTCTTGTTAGATGCCGCTCATTTATAACTCCAGCTTGAAGCGTTACAAAGCGAAAAGGGGTTTCTTAGGAATGATGACACAAACGTGATTTCCACAGTTTAGAATCCATGGTGTCCCTACGTTGGGGCGTGTTATCCGTAGTATAATTCCACAATGCCACGGAGACGGATGTATTGCTATTGTTATACACCCGACCTGAAGGCAGTAAGCTGCAGGAAGAACTTCCAACACGATCCAAACGGACAGGGTAAACTTTTTGTGATACGTTTATGGCACTTCAGAAAAGAAAATCAAGTCGATCATATGTCATATTACAACCAAGAAATAATGTGTACGTGCAGTTCTTTTAATGGCATTCCTTGTTATTCGGATGAGACGGCAACGTAAAAGAGTTGGAAGTGTAACTCAGCGAAAGACATCATCCGCATGGGGCGGGATGCAGGAAGGGTTGTCGGGGACGGAGTCCCCTGTACAGCAATTATAAATATAGATTCTGCCAGATAACCACAGCAAAAGTCAACGGTGATAGAACGTCAAGATGGGGGGGGACGTACAGTTCCACTAAGGAAACTCTTCCTCATTCGGATGAGACAGAGACGTCAAAGCGGTGGACCAATCCTGTCACCAAATAAATCATCACCCGAATGAAGCAGAGGCTGTGGAAAAGTCTCGCTGAAATCAAAGACTCTGCACAATGTAAAGTGGCGCCAATACCCGCCATATCGAAGGAAATAGGGATAACAACGTAAACAATTCCGCATGCTTAAAAGAAGTAATGAATCTCAATAACATACGATTTGCTAATTCTTGCATTTCATGACCGAATCAGGAGACTTGTCGAGAGGATGGGGCTACGGGCAGGATTTCAAAGAGGGATAGAACGAAGAAGCGAAAGTGCTGTAGAACCTATACGACAGCTGGGCGTCCCGTCGTGCAGATTACTCGATGATTGGTTCCTGACAAGCCATGGTTGATTGTGGTGGTCTGCAGCTGACAATAACTGATAATAGAGAGTTTGTGCAAATAGTTATTCATAATGGGTCATAAGCCAGTTAACTCCGGCAATCTGGCGGATGTCCATCATCAGTGTCAGACAGTAGAGCATTACGTAGTTGATTTTCACCTGCATGAGTGGATCCATATATAGAGGTCCAGAGTCGTCTACATGTCAGCTGTGAAGTGCGTAGGCAGGAGAATATTCAACGTTGCACCTAGTGTTGCATAAGTTCGGTCCCGAACTTCGGTTCAAACGTGAACTATCCAGAACCAAACCTAAAATTCAGTTCAAAGTTCAGGGATTTTACTGAACCGAACTCCAAGTCCAGTTCACAGTTCTGGCAGAGACGAGTAAGTTCGAACGGGTTCGAATCAAAAGCTTATAGGAAGGTGGTTTTTGTAAATATTTGCTACATTTTTTGTATTTCTAAAGGTGATGGACAATGGGATATTAATAGAGTAGTTGCGGTGATCACACAGTGTGATATTTCCGTTGCGATGCAGCTCGGTGGCGCCCCGCTTCTACAAGCCTCATACTCCGGTTGATCAAATATCACAAATATCACACAGGCAGGCAAGCATTGCTACATTGTTTCTGGATTATTTCTCTTTATTCCTTTTCCATTTAAATTCATAAATATGCGAGGATAGTGTTACAGATGATATGTGTGTGTTTTGGTATTTTTTTAGGCTCAAATGAGCTAGCTACATGTCTAGTTTGCACCGCAACGCAAATATTGATCACCGCAATGTCATATCATATCATGTGATACAGTGATGCACCGCAATCACTATAATAACAATATTTACCTTCAAATTTCGTTTCAAACAGGTGAAAGATAGGATCTGATTGGCTATAAGAAGCCGGCGGGGATCACCGAGAGCACATCCTCGAAGTCCAGTACATCATGAGACCATCAAATATGACCACCAACACCCGAAAATTCATCCGAAAATCACCTAATGTATGGAGATTAGATAGATTATTTGTTTTCAGATGACAAAAAAAAATATTTGAGTATCTACAGGTTCGAACCCGTTCGAACCAAAACTGAACTTGAACCTGTGGTCCAGTTCAAAGTTCGGGAAAAGGGTCTGAACCGAACCAGAAGTCCAGTTCTCGGTTCAGCAAAAATGGGGTGAAGAATCGGACTGAACCCAACTAGTGCAACACCAGTCGCGCCTTCGGGCTCCATTGAGAAGTTGAAGTCCCAGGTCAAGTCTTTCTCGTCGCTTGGTGTCCGGCGTGGCCATTAATCATCTGAAGAAGCTTTTGCACAGCACGACACGCAGAATAACACTGTCAATTAAGCATCAACTGGTCAGAAATTCAACAGAAATTGACCTGATATTTAAAGCTTAGGACGTTTTCAAGTAAAATTTACCTGGAAGCCGCGTAAAATGGACTAGATTTAGGGTACATCATATATAACAGCTTGTGATGTTTTAATAACAATACATTCCACAATTACACGCAAATTTTGGAGATCAGCAGTAGTAGATAGTTAGGGGATGTAGATCCTCGAGTAACCTTCCACACTAGCCGCAGAGTCAGCATATGAACAGAGAAGGAAGAGAGAAAGGGCGAGTGTGACGTACATTTGCCGACAGCACGGACACCGGTGCTTCGTAGGAGCACTCCGCGCCGCCAGGGCTTCGCGGCAGTTGTCGCACATCGACAGACACCTACACAAGAGGGGATGCATTAGAAAACGCGAACGGAAATGAACAAGCCAAGGAGAAAAGAGTCAACGCACCGACAAGGCCAACAAATAACCTCCCTCGCTTCAATCGTACAAACCACACAACAGCTACGCGCCGCGTCTTCCCTCTCTCTGTCCCTCTCCCCGTCCCGCTCCCTCACCCCCATCGCATACTCCGTATCATCGTCCTCCCATGCACTCAACTCCTCCTCTTCTGCCTCAACCACCCTGCGCGCCCCAACCCCGGAACCAGCGACGAGCCGCCCCCACCGTCTGCGCGTGAGCGGACCCCCGCCGGCGCGCGGCGGGCTCGCAGCAAGGAGGTGGGCGAGGACTAACTCGCCGCTGGATGTGTCGCCGCGGACGAGCTCGGTGAGGAGGGTGGCGGCCTCGTGGTCATGGTCGTCGCCGTCTGGTGTGTCGATGTCCGATCCTTCATCCTCATCGTCTTCTGAATGATCCTCGCCGTCGTACCCGTCCAAATCACCTTCGTCATCACTGATAGCCTCACCCCTCAAAAACCGCCCGTACACATCTTCCCCGTCCCCTTCCTCTTCCCTGTCCCCCCCATCCTCCCTCTCTCCATCCCCTACAAATACACTCCCCTCCCTCCCCCTCCCCTCTTCTCCACCCATCCTTCTTCTCTTCTGCCCCGCTCTCACCATCCCCCACACCACCCGCCCCAACCCCCTCACCACCCCCCACACCGCCCCCAAAAATACCCACAGCTCCTTCGCCCACCTCAACCATCCCCCGCCGCCCCCTCCCGCCCTCCCAGCCGCAGCACTGCCCACCCCCAGATCCACCGTGCGCACCTCGTTCCTCAGCCCCCCTTGCTTTCTTTTCCTCCCCGCGCTGACGCCGCCGACAGCCGTGCGCCCCATGCGCACTACCCCGTATTCGTTCTCGTTCTCGTTCGCGTGGTGGTGTAAGCCGCGGGCGGAGCGGCGGGAGCGTGGATGGAGAGGCGCAGGGATGGGCGCGACCTCGTTCCCCCACCCGCGCAGGCCGGTCGCCTCGAGGCTCGCGGCGCCCACGCGGAGGAGGAGCACGCCGAAGTCCTCATCGTAGGGGAGGTGGAAGGTGTGCGTGTCGTCGTCTGTCGAGGCAGACATCAGTATCGTGAAATTAAGGGACGAAATAGAGGGAAACCAAGGGAGGGAAATTAAGACAAGAGCCGCAGAACACCCCCAAACACGAAAACCAAAGCCAAACTCACCATACCCGCCCCCACCACCTATCCCTAGGCCACTGAACACCCGCTCCACTCGCCCCCTCACCAACAGCTGCACGAGTGCATTCAGACACACGGTGAGCAGGATAGTGAGCAGCAACGCCGTCTCGAACGTGTTTGGGATATAGTTCAGAAGGGGCATCGAGTAAGGCTGCGGTGCGCGGCGGGTGTACATCGTTGACGCCGACGCGGAAGAGGAAGGGGAGGGGGATATTGGAGTGGGCGTGGGCGACATAGAGGAGGCAGGTGCGGAGGTGGGCGACGGGCTCGGTGGGTCAAAGAGCAGATGCGAGAAGAGCGTCATGTGGAAATGGAGTAGGGAGAGGAGAGACGTGAGCGCGGTGGGGAGGAGGCGGTGCGTCGAGAGGCGCTTGGAGACGGAGAGGTAGTGGAATATTGTTAGCTGTGTGAAGGGGGAGGGTCGTTAGCGTGATCGAATAGGAATATGAAGAAGGGAAGGAGACGGGGATGGGGAAAGGGAGGAGAAAAGGAGAAAATACCTGGAGGAGGGGTATGATTATAGTTATGATGACGTGCTTGTCCGGCCTGGAGGGGAGCCCGTTGCCCTTGTCGATGTGTGTTATTGGCGAGGAATAGACGTGTAAGAGAAAGGCGTAGCCGACCTGGAAATGCGCACCAAGACATCGTCAGCACCATAAACGAAGTGAAAGCCAGCAAAAAGATATACCAAATTAAACGGCGACGTATTCGGGTTCATATTGGCGCCCAGCGGGAACCCGCCCCCAATGCCATCGAGGCCCTTCACGAACCCCTCCACCGCAAACGCGCCGCATATCGCACAGAACGTCGACCAGCATATCTCGCTCATCTCCTTCTCCTCGCACCACGCGCCCACCCACTCCAAGTGCCACTTCTCCGCTAAGGAGGACGGGTAGAGCTCAGCGGTCTGCAGCACGAGGAGCAGCCAGAGGAGGAGGACCTTGGAGAGGAAGTACAGGGAGGGGAGGTGCAGAGCGAGACGGGTAGAAGTGCGCGAGAGGTCTAAGGGGAGAAGGGAGGGGTAGAGGTGTCGGAGGTGCAGCGGCGTGAGGAGGCGGGAGAGGGTGCTCCGCGGTGGTTGGAGGAGCGGGCGGTGTGCGTGCCCACGGTCGCGGTGCCGCCGGGAGTGCACGCGCGAGGGGATGACGACGTTCTGCATGCGGTGCAGCAGCACGGCCTACATGGAAGAAAACAGCGGGTAAGTAACGGCACGGAGGGCGGGGCGGTGTCACGCACCATGACGAACAGGCCCAGCATGTACCCCGACGTGAAGAACCCCCACGGCGACGGGAAGCTAGGCTGCACGGGCGCCGCCATATCAATCTGCATCATCGCATCAGGAGCGCCGCCCGCACTGGCGGTGCTCGCCCACTCCTCGAGGTCAAGCTGGGTGAGGGTGCTCACGGGGAGGTCGGCGGGGGCGGCATCGGCGCCGGGCTTCCAGATGATGCGGGCGAGGAGGCGCGAAGGGAGGAAGGCGAGGATGGAGCTGAGGTTGAGGGAGATGTTGTAAGAGGGTGTGGGGAGAGTGCGCGGCTCGGCGGCAACGTCGGTGAGGAGGTCCATGCCGGTGTCGTGGGAGTGTGCAAGCGCCTTGCTCAGCGCGTGCTAGTGGAGAGCCAGTGGAGGAAGTATAGATAGGAATATATGAAAGCAGTCTGGTAGTATAGATTCAAGCAGGTGTATGAACGAGGGATGCACGAGGAGCAATACTTGCTGGCCAGCAGGTGCCAGAGGAGGTCGAGATCCAACGACACATCACATCTATCGCCCTCCAAATCCGGTAACATGACGTCGAGCCAACCAACACGCTCTGCAGTGCCCGCAAATAACTCAACAATTTCATTGTTAACGTACTAGGTTACTAATTACAAGCAACAGAGCTAGATAAACACACTTACTAGTTACTTCCTGTCATCTTCTCCCGGTTGAGATACAGTCATTCCCAAGTACAGACAGGACAACGTCAATCCGTGCCATGCCACTTTCTCTAAGTATTTTCTCTTCGTCCCTAAAAGGCCTTCCTTGCTCAATGCACTGCAGGTTGGGCCGTAACGACGTGTCAAAGCTGTCATCCGAGCCGTCGGAGGTGTATCCTCGTCGCTGGGATGTCTGCTGTCGCCCTACATCATGCGGAAGCGGTCAAGCATGATGGAGGAGGAGGGCGAGCCAGCTGCCGCTCCATCTCCGCCAATATTACATCCCACTGCCTAGGATGGGCGAGTCTGCTGCTTTCTCGGTTCGTTCCTTTTTTGGTCTACCAATCTGCTGCCTTCTTGCTCGATGAATCGGAAACTGTCGTCGGAAAAATGCCCAACCACGCTTTCAACCGATCTATCTGCGAGCCATCTAGTTTCCAATGGGGGTGAATAGCAAGCTACATATAGATGGACTCGACGACGATGTCCTAGGGTAATTACGCTCACTTGGTTTCGTTCTAGCCTGATTTCGAAAGCTTCCGACAAGCGGATGTGGTATAGTAATTTGAAATCCTCACAGGCCATTTCGGTGACAGCACAACGATGTGTTCGTACTCCGCAACAGGGCTTGATCCTACCCACACCAAGCCATGGCATTCCTCATCTGTAATAGTTTCTCCAGATAAGCGACGCAGTAGGAGAGACGCGGTGACCGTGAATCCATTCGGCTAGTCTCACCTGTTCTGGGTCACATCTAGGATGACAGCCGGTCTGCACGTACATCCGTCTGTGAGTTCCGGATGGAGCTGGATGAAGATATGGTTACCCACATTCACAGGAAGCGGGATGGTTTTCCTGTCGTCTAGTGGGAGATGGTCCTTCATGTCCGCAGGGGGGCAGTGATAGACAACTTGAGGAGAGTGAGATTGTAGATATGCCAAACGATCACTGAATACACATTTCCGATGACCATGGTCCGGCTCCTCGCCGAACTGCAACACGCGTGCGTAGTCGAGAAACTTTGCCAATTTTTGGGGATCCTTCAAAGAGATGAGCACCAGTCCAGATCTGCTTCTTGTACTGGAATAAGTTGTGCGACTGCTTGTGTCCTATGTGGTTCTTGTCACATCAGGGGAGCCTTCCATGAAGTAGGTAGGTAATAACATAGACAAGGGATTCCAAATCATCCTGCCTGTTCGTAATGTTCATCAGCGAAACTTAAAATTGACAAATGACTACGGTCATATTTATTCAGGTGCACGCGTGCACAAACAAAGTGTCTCGCACACACAAACTCAGGTGTTTTTTTTTTTTTTTGTTTTTGTGTAGAGTATCTCCTCTCATCACATAACAAAGTATGTATCTGCAATACAACATGTTTTGAGGGGCCTCTGAGGAGCAGAAGCAGGTTCTGCCAAATAGTTACTACCTGGGGAAATGCTTTTATGCACATCCTCTCATAAGGGGAATTGTGTGGGACTTGAGTGTTGCTATTTATTTCTGGAATGCATTTGTGAGTTGTAAACAGTACACTCAGGGAAGAAAGGGATAAGGGAGTAGGAATGAGCACTGTATTGTTAGTGGAGAAATGACCAGCTCAAGACTGGTTCTGAGTACAAACTATGTACCTAAATACTACCTAACTCATGTACTATACATGTAAGTAACAATTGATCATAAAAAGAAGGAAGCCTTGTGTGATTCTCATGAGTGCAGTTACCTCATGATGTCCATGCAGTATCCATGTGTTATCCCAGAGATTAGATGTTCCTGTGATAAGACAAAGAGATAAGATAATGATAATTACCAAAAAGAAAAGGCAAATTCATGACATTACCCCCTCCTTTAGGACTGCATCCTCACAGTCTTCTTCAACCTCTTTACACTCTATTTTTTCAGACCACTTCTGCCACTGGGTCTTGAGGTACCATTCTGAAGATGCTGTAGTCAAGAGTGGGGAAGTAGAGTGCCAGATATATGTAGAACATGAATGCAAAGCAGGGACTGAAGATGATGGATATTGAGACAATGACAGTGATGTCAGTTGGTTACATTTTCCTTCCTCCTAGTTATAAAGGTGGCCAGGGGTTCTAGTAGCAACAGTGAGGTTTTTGAGTGGAAGGAATGCAAGTCATTGCAATATAGGATGTGGAGCAGAGGGATTCTTTTTATGGAATTCCTGAACTAATTCAGGGGTGTTTTCAATATTAGCAACCAGCTCCCAGCTGTCATGTTCCTGAGAATAACCCTTCCAGTGGACCAGGTACTGGAGTTTGCTGCATTTCATTTGGGAGTCTAGAATTTCTTCTGCTTTGAATTCTTTGGTTCTGTTGACTATGACAGATGGGGGTGGGGGTGGTGCCTATTGTGATTTAAAGGCCAGTTCCATGAATGGTGACAGTAAGGATTCATTAAAGACTGGATCCTTGTGTCTCCATGTATTTGGTAATTCCAATTTGTATGCTGATGATCTGATCTTGATTATCTTGAAGGGTCCATATTGTTTGTCTTCCAGCTTCTTAGCTGGTTAGTCTGTCTTGATATTTATACCCTCTAAATAAACCAAGTTGCCTGTCTTGTATTCTCTTGCTGGTCACTGATGTTTGTTGTAGGACTGCTTCATTATCTCTGCAGCTGCATTTAGAGACTGAAAAGGGTATGCAGTCTGTAGGGTAGAACTGCAATAAATTCACTTTACTGCCTTACAGACTGTTCACAACCTCTTAAGTTTGTGGGGGCAAGTCTAAAATGAAAGTGTATTTGAAAATGCAATACAAAATGCACAGTTTAGGATATAAAATATGTCTGACACTATGCTAGCAAGATACAGTGAATGGTCTTCCTTTTCATTTATCTAGCTACAGACTTGTTGAGACGGTCTTCTTGTCTCTAGAGCTGGCAAGGTCTCTTTTTTCTTGTCATATCCCTATACAACACAGTGCACACCATCCCTGGACCCTTACAATCAATCCCAACACTTTCCCAACTCTCAATTCACTTCCAGTGTTTTACTCAGGTTTACTCTGGTCTATTTCCATTTCTGTACTTACTCTGCTTCAGCCACAATGTACTATACTTTTTGTAGTATAACTCTTTGTGTTAACATTTGGTTTGAGTCCCTTAGTCCTCATCATATGCTCTCTTTCCCTTAACCCACTCATTATTCCAATTCACTAGTACATTTAAGTACTTATGTATTTACTCTGGTTCTTTAGTATTTAAGTACTTTGAATGTACTGTAATACTTCAGTTTGTTAATTGCTATTGAACTACTATTACTATTGCTAGTTCTACATTCCCACTAGTCTCTAAACTAGTAAAGCTACCTCTGAACCATTGTCACTCATCCTCTGCTCAAGACCCTCTCCTCATCATTGCATTTTGTGCTCAACAAGATCTCTGGTCTCCAGAGATCACTCCTGACCAGATCTCCAGTCAGGTAGTTGAGTATCAATTGTCTCACCTCTAGATCATCTCACTCACTGTTATCTGTAAATTAGACAATAGGAACAAAGGAGGTGCAGCACATAAGCTGAAGCTGCCATCCATTCTGCACTTCTTTCTTTGGTTGTGCTTGAATGCATTTCCCAGAGATATTCCCAGAGTCTCTGGAGTCTCTCCCTGACCTTCTTGCATATACTCTCTGTCTGGAATCTCCAGAAAATATCCTGGAAATGAGTTTGTGACAGTTCTAAGTGTATATAGGCTTCCCTTCAATATAATCTCTTAAATCTCCAAGGGTGGTCTTCCTTCCCTTGCAGATACTAATGGTCTCTCAAAAACTAACTAGGGATGGTCTTCCTTTCCCTTTTGATTCCCCAAAGCACAGTGGTCTTCCTTTCTCCTGAAATTGCACTTTTTACTAATCAAGTCAGATAGGATGGTCTTCCTGTCCCTCAGACTTCTCAAATCACTAACTCAGCTTCAGGACTTAGTCCTGGACTTTGTTGTATGGTCCTCAGTTTGTTACTCTCTTAGATTAAGGTATAAGGGAATTTTCACTCTCAAGTTACTAGCTCTAGCTAGAATGTCTATCTTCAAAACTGAACCAAGATCTGCTCATATCTCTGACTTAGCATTGCAGGAGCTGACAGGCTTGTCACTGCAGATTGTGTTGTGAGAGAACAAGGGCAAAATCCCTGTTGCCTTCTTCATTGAGCTTTTATCCCATCCTGGATGGCTATTCTTAGCACATTTCTTGGCTCAATTCTCAGTTTGCTTGTATTTCAGGCATCTCTTACTAGAGATCATGTGGTTATTTGTATTTATTCTCCAGGAGGGTGTTCTGTCAGTGCCTTTCTCTTCTATTTCACTCTCTTTTTTGGATCCTAACTACATGCCTGAACACCTTGTCTATTTGTGTTTTTCTTATTTAGCTTTTGTCTGTGCCCAGTAAGGTTTCTTACTTATGTAGCATAGACCTGTATATTTTGTTTACTATCATTTTATGTTCTGCCTGTATATGATTATCCATATGGTCTTCTCTCATGCAAGGTTCTCCTATGTTTCCTATTCTCTCATTGTGTGTGACTGTTAGGGCTTGTGTCTGAAATCAAACAAACATCACTGTTGTCTTGGTTTGGCTGTGCTATAGCTATGCAGTAATTAGTTATCCCTTCAGAATATTCTAGAAGTGGTGCTCAGTAGTATATAAATCCCTCATGTACAGTAGCTAGCCTCAGCTTCAATATTTTAGGAATTCCACTGTCTAATGGATGTCTTAAGTCATTGGATGTCTCACTCTCCTATTCTCCTCCCTTTGTTCAAGCTTGGTGTTAGTGGCCTTGCCATCCTGATAGTGTTGCCCTAACAGTCAGAAGACTAGAGATGATCTTAGTTGATATTTGGATTGGAGACTATAGTACAGAACTGAGCTACTTAAATACAGGTATTGCTAATTGTAGTAATAAAAGCAGAAGTAGCAATACTGTGTGTCATATCCCTATACAGCACAGTGCATGACATCTCCAAACTGTTTACAATCAATCCCAACTCTTTCCCAACTCTTAGCTTGTCTCTGGGTTTACTCAGGTTTACTCTGGTTCATTTCTGTTTTTGTACTTACTCTGATTCAGCCACACATACTATACTTTTTGTAGTATACCTCTTTGCATTAACATTTAGTTTGTACTCACTAGTTGTTGTCATATGCTCTCTTTCTTATGACCCATTTACTTTTCCATTTCACTAGTATGCTTTAAGTACTTGTGTATTTACTCTGGTTACTCAGATTCAAGTACTTTGAATGTACAGTAATACTTCAGTTTGTTAATTGCAACATCTCTCCACTTCCTACTCAGTGGTTAAGCTACCTCTAAACACCCTCAACCATCTCTACTTGATATAACACCCCTCATTATTGTAATTTGTGCTCAATGAGATCTCTGGTCTCTGGAGATCCCTTCTGACCAAATCCTTAGTTAGGAAGTTGAGTATCAATTGTACTCATCTCTGAATCAGCTCACTCACTGTAATCTGTAAATTGGGTGTTAGGAATGAAGGAGGTGCAGCACATAAGCTAAAGCCATCACCCATCTTGATTCTCTCTCCTTGATAGCACTCAAACACATTTCTGGAGATATATCTGGAGTCTCTGGTATTTCTTCCTGGCACTACTGTACCCTCTATCTGCCCAGAACCTCTAGGTTGTCATATCCCTATACAGCACAGTGTGTGCCATCTCCAGACCATTTACAATCAATCCTGGCACTTTCAGACTTTCCACTCAACTCTGGGTTTACTTTGGTCTATTTCTATTTTCATACTTACTTTGCTTCAGCCACACATTCTATACTTTTCATAGTATAACTCTTTGCATGAACATTCAATTTGTATTCCTTAGCCCTCATCATAGCTCTCATCCTTATAACCCACTTATTTCTCCATCTCACTAGTATATTTTAAGTACTTGTGTATTTACTCTGGTTCTCTGGTATTTAAGTACTTCAAATGTATCATAGTACTTCAGTTTGTTAATTATATTTGTCTCTTCACTTCTACTCAGTGGTTAAAGCTACCTCTGACACTTGCAACCATCCCCACCTGTTATTATCCCTCTCATTGTTGTGTCTCACACTCAACAAGATCTTGTCATATCCCTATACAGTGCAGCACATGCCATCCCCAGAACCTTTACAATCAATCCTGACACATCCCTGACTCTCAGCTCACCTCTGGTGTTTACTCAGATTTACTCCAGTCTATTTCCATTTTTGTACTTACTCTGCTTCAGCCACAATGCACTATACTTTTCATAGAATATCTCTTTGTGTTAACATTCAGTTTGTATCCCTTAGTCCTCATCATATGCTCTCTTTCCTTTAACCCACCTACTTGTCCATTTCACTAGTATGTTTTAAGTACTTAGGTATTTACTCTGGTTCTCTAGTATTTAAGTACTTTGAATGTACTGTAATACTTCAGTTTGTTAATTATATTGTATTTAACATCCCTAATAGTCTCTAGCTAGTGGATAAGCTACCTCTAAATCATCCTCACACTTCTCTACCTGATAAATCTCATCTTGTTGTCTGTCAGACACACAAACAATACACTTAATAGTGCAATGTTGAAGTTGTTGAATCACTCAGGGATAAGGGGAAATAAGGGAGTAAGGATGAGCACTGTATTGCTAGTTATATTAAAACTTTGACCTAATCTATTTTTAGAATATTCCCATAATACCAAATAAGGAATTAGATCATTTACCAAGTCACACCATATTAAAATAGCAGTTATATTAGAAATTTGTCATATTCTCTCACCTATGTGACAATCAACTATGAACTCCTAGGAAGTACAGACTCTGTACAGACCACCTAGGAGACTGTAAAGTATTGTGTTGCAGGTAATATTGTGGAAAAGAACCCACAAAAGTCCCATTAACAATTTCTATGTAACCTTTTGATGGCATGTTATATTGTGTAAAATCAATATATACTAGGGTAGGTGTTATCCACATTCTGCAAAGTCATGTGTAGTTACTCTCTGTGACATATGACTCTAGATAAATCAGGAAATACACTTTAGATTGCTTGATATCTTGGACACATGAGTGAGATCCACCATTCTTGTCTGTTTAAAGTGTTCATAACATTGGTTTACACATTCCTGTGAAGTTTCTCACTTATTCCATGGTTTGATCTTGAAGAGTTCTCTCTGAACTGCACAATCTATGCAATCTCTACATATAAAGTCTTATTTTGAAAACTACATCAAAAATTCTCCAGAAAAAACAAATCTTCATGTGTTTTATGCCAAATAAGTCTATTTAGAACACATTAAACAGTCCATATGTTCCATAATTGGTTGAGGGATGCATTTTTGACATGCTTTCAGCCTTAATGAGTGCACACCTTCCACTTTGGGAATGTTGCAAATGATACATGTGACTTTGCAGAATGTGGATGACACCTACCTTAGATGATGCCAGCATTGTCTGTGCAAAGTTAAAATCAACCCCACCTTCTTAATTTATGGAGCTTTTTGAGCAGTACTTATATTTAGTTTACAAGACAGTTCAAAAAGATCACTGTAACAATTTTCATATTACTCATTGATTAGCTATCCAGTCAAGTTTAATCAAGATGACATAGAAAAGGATCACTTTGAGTTATTAGAGAGATTGCAATTAACACATCAGGTGTTATTTGGAATGCAATTTTGTTTCTTGAATTTAGAACTGAGAAATGGACTCAGAATTTTGAAAATTTAGGAGTGCAAAACAACAGTCCAGATCTATCATCTGAAAAAAAATCAAGAAATATGGGTGTTGGAGATTCATCTGACATAACTGTGAACTTACTGGAAGAGAAATATCTCAGGCTTAGTGATGAACTTAGTAATTAGATTGGTGATCATTGACTCACTATATAGATTCTGTAGTTTACTGGAATACTTGTACAGTAGTATAAAAGGGCCTCTGTAGGAGGACTTATAATTAATCAGTTCATTCTATTATTCATTATGTGACAATAGTAGGTGAGCATTAAGGACATGGAAACATAAATCTTTGTTGATGGTTTTGTTGAGGGCTCACCACAAATTCAATGGCTCCACAATGGCCCCACAAATCAGCTCCAAATCACATCAAGATTATCACCTGGTGTGACAATCACAATCTCTCTAATAGTTTGGGATATAGCAAGGAATAGAAATGAGCAGGAAGATAGCAGAGATGTGGTAGAATGTTGGAAGGTGTTATATCCACAATCTTTTCCTACATCTTCTGACACTCTCTGATATGATTTCCCAACATTTCTGCCTGTCTCCATTCATTGCTAAACACCAAACTATTGTTTTTATTGTTTGATGCTCACAATACAATTATTGTTTCTAAGTATGCTTCTGCTCAGTTATGCTTCTGCCCTTGTTTCTGCTACTTTTATTATGTGTCAAGGACTTTTATTATTTCTCATATCCATAGTATTGCTATTTCTGCTTTTATGATTATAATTAGCATTACTCATATTTAAGTAGTTCACTTCTGTACTCTAGTCCTCAATTCAAATATTGACTACAATCACCCCTAGTCTCTTGAATTCACTTCTGACTCTCCGACCCCTTCTGACTTGTCTTCTAGTTGACTTGCCTCAACTAGTCTTATCTTGCCCTCAACACTAGACTTGACTCTAGTTGTCAAATATCTTGTTTACCTTTGATATGCTTCCAACACTGGTAATTATCTTCTGCTGTGTGAACCACTCAACTAAGTTAGAACCCATGAGAACTGGAAGAGTGCAGCACATAAGCTGAAGCTAACAGTTCTTATCTTTAGTGTTACGGTTGGAAATCCTTCTGACAATACTTCCAACATTTTTCTGACATAGTGCTATTGTTACCTACAAACTCTAGTCCCTAGTCTCCCTTTTGGAATCAAGATCTGACAGAAGGAGATTAGAAGAATCATGGCTGTGATACCATGCTGTTTGCTATCCAGTTTAATCCTTGCAGTAAGCATTAATAATATTTTCTCAGATGCAAGATATGCTTTTGGAATCAAGGAATTGAGCTCATCCATGTGAGAGTCTCAAGACTGAAATTAATGGTAAGTGTAAAAGTCTCAAGGAGCATTTGCTGAAATGGTATTTTTAGCAGAGACATATCATATCATGTGCTAGCCCTTTAGTAGAGGCTCTGCTTCAGGAAATAAGTGCTGAAGAGCCAGAAAGCAGCCCCTCATACTCCCATCTGATTCTGATTTTCAATCTTGAAGTTCTAGGGGATTTCAAGTGGCTGCCTCATGAAAAATCAGCCTATCACTTTATTCATGCAACTAGGAATATTGTAAGGGGACTTACAGATCTACAGAAGTAAAATAAAATGAATGTTTCAAAGTGTTCTTCCATGTGGATTGAATTCACTAAATCAAGTATATTATCAGACAGCTAAGCCTATGCAAAGCAATATACCTTGAGATGGAATAGCATGCTGAAGAGAAATGCTATGCTGCTGTCATAAACTTGTTTCTGTGTATGACCTAGAGCTCCTGGGCAGAATGTAATGAGATAGGGGTGGATGTAAAACTGGAGACTCTGGAAATATCTCAGGAAACACATTTGAGTATTACCAGAGATTAGAGGTCAGAAAATGGATGATGGCTTCAGCTTATGTGCTGCACCTCCTTCATTTCTAACATCCAATTTACAGGTGACAATTAGTGGACTAGTTCAGAGGTGAAGGTATGTGATACTCAACTTCCTGACCAGAGATTGGTCAGGAGAAATCCCTGGAGACTGGAGATCTTATTGTGCATGAACAATCATGATGAGAAAAGATTTAGCAAGTGGAGATAGCTGAGAGTGTTCAGAGGTAGCTTAGCCACTTCATAGAGACTAGTAGGGATTTCAATTAACATACTGAAGTACTATGGTACAATGTCATGAACTTGTTTCCAAGGTATAGCCTAGAGGTTTCAAGCAGGTAGAATACATGGTAGGGCCAAGGAGAAATACTGGAGACTCCAGAGATATATCTCTGGATATGTGTTTGAGTGCTACCAAGGATAGAAGGTCAGAATGGACAATGGCTTCAGCTTATGTGCTGCACCCTTCCAGTTCTCATGGGTTCTAACTTGCATGTGGTCCACACATCAGAGGGAAGTATCAAGATGCTGGAAGGTATTGACAACTAGAGTCCAAGTCTAGTGCCAAGGGAGAGATAAGACTAGTCAATATAAATCAACTAGAAGGAAAGTCAGAAGGGTGTCAGAAGGTTGGAAATGAATCAGAAAGACTTAGTTGTTACTTAGTCAGAGACTAGGGGTGATCTTAGTTGATATTTGTATTGGAGACTAATAGTACAGAATAGAGCTACTTGTCAGACACACAAACAATACACTTAAATAGTGCAGTATTGAGGTTGTCAAATCACTCTAGGAGAGGAAAGGATAAGGGAAAAGGAGTTGAGCACTGTATTGCTAGTGGAGAAAAGACCAGCTCAAGACAGGGGTTCTGAATACAAACAATGTAACTAAATACCACCTAACTCATGTACAACACATGTACTACTCATGTCCTGTGCATGTAAGTAACAATCGATCATAAAAGAAGTATACCTTGTGTTGACCTCATGAGTGCAGTTGCCTCATGGTATCCATGCAATTGTCCATGTGTTATCCCCAAGATTAGATGTCCCTGTGATAAGTCCGAGATAAGATAATGATAATTGCCAAAAGAAAGGCAAATTCATGACATTACCCCCTCCTTTAGGACTGTGTCCTCACAGTCTTCTTTAATCTCCTTACACCCTATTTTCTCAGACCACTTCTGCCATTGGGTCTCAAGGTACCATTCAGAAGATGCCATAGTTGAGAACGGGGAAGTAGGTCACCAAATGAATGTATGCCATGATTGTGAAGAGGGGACTGAAGAGGATGGATAGGGAGACAATGACAGCAATGTCAGATGGTTGCATCTTCCTTGTTCCCAGTTGTAAAGACGGCCCAGAGTTCTAGTAGCAACAGTGAAGTTTTCAAGTGGAATGAATGTGAGTTGGTGAGATATAGAACATGGGGCTGAGGGGTTCCTTTTATGAAATTCCTGAACTAATTCAGGGGCATTTTTTACATTGGCAACCAGTTCCCAGCTGTCATGTTCCTTAGAATAGCCTTTCCAATGGACCAGGTATTTGAGTTTGCTGTGTTTCATTTGGGAGTCTAGAATTTCCTCGGCTTCAAATTCTTCAGCTCCATCAACAATGACAGGTGGCAGTGGAGGTGGTGCCTGTTGTGATTCAAAGACTGGTTCTGTGAACAGTGACAGCAGTGATTCATTAAGACCAGGTGTTTATGTATCCATGTCTTTGGCAATTCCAATTTGTATGCTGATGATCTGATCTTCTTGATTATTTTGAAGGGCCCATATTGTTTGTCTTCCAGCTTTTTGGCTGGGCAGTCTGTTTTGATATTTGCTCCTTCTAGATAAACCAAGTCACCATTTTTGTATTCCCTTGCCAGTTTTTGATGTTTGTCATAGAACTGTTTCATTGTCTCTGCAGCTGCTTTTAGAGATGATTCTGCTTCCTTCCAGATATTTGTCATGTTGGTAATAAATTCTGTGGCACTTTGTGACTTGACCAGCATTCTCAGTTCCATACCCTTCCAGGGGTGCTGTCCATTATTAAGGTAAAATGGAGAATAGCTGGTTGACATGTGAACCTTGTCATTATAGGAGAATTCTGCTAAGGCTAACCATTCCAACCAGTTGGCTTGTCAGTGATTAATGAAAATCCTTAGGTACTGTTCAATCTCCTGGTTAACATGTTCAGTTTGTCCATCTGTCTGAGGGTGATATGCCATTGACAGGTTCTGTTGCATTCCTGTCAATTTGAATAGATCTGTCATGAATTGAGAAGCAAATTGAGGTCCTCGATCACTGATGGCTCTTCACAGAAATCCATGGTTGCAGAATACATGGTCCCTATATTCCTTGGCAATTCCCAGGGATGTGACATCATCGGTAGTTGGAATGAATTTGGCTGTCTTTGTGAACCAGTCAACAATAACCAAGATCATATTGTACCCACTTGATTCAGGTAGGGGTCTGATCAGATCCACCAATATAATTTCCCAAGGTTCAGTTGGTATCTCATTTGGTACCAGTGGTGCAGCAGGAACTGTTTGTCTTGGTTTTGTTCATTGACAGGTTTCGCATCCATCAACATACAAACAAACATCTGCTTGTATCCTTGGCCACCAGTAGTTCTGAGTGATTAACTCCTGGGTTTTATATTGCCCCAGGTGTCCTGTAAGAGTGGTGTCATGGTGTAGGCAAATGATCTTTTCCTGTAGTTTCTTGTCTTTAGGAATGTAGAGTTGATGCATCCAGGAGATGGTTCCATCCTCTAGTTCCTTCCAGCCTGGTTCCTTGTTTGAAAGGTACTTATCAACAACTTTGTCCCTGTTCTTTGATGACTGTTTAATTTGGGATAGAGTTTGTTCATCTATTCCCATAATGTTGTGGAATGTGGCTCAAAAAAGTTCTGGTTTTAACAGGACAATGTCTTCATTGTTGTTTACCCCCTTCTCATGACCTGCTCATCTCAAGAGGTAGTCAACTTTGGCCATTTGTTTCCCAGCTTTGTGATGCAAGGTAAAGTGATACTCCTGCATCTTGGTAATCCATCTGGCTTGTCGACAATTTAGCTTCTGCAGCTTTTGGAAGTATTCAAGATTTTTATGATCTGTGAATATCTCAAATATTTCCTTTGCTCCCAGGAGGTATTGTCTC
>JASFDF010000106.1:0-59043 GCA_036937115.1 Nidularia sp. FH-822889
GAACTCTTTTTACTTTAGGTATTTAATATAGCGTCGTTCTCCTGCTACGTCGTCGCTGAGAACTCTTTTTACTTTAGAGTAATGCCCAAGCAAGGGGGAGTGTTGTAGATTATGCTTGGACATTCCAGTATATCATAGAAACGCTTACTCATTCATTTACTCACATATTACTAATCACCGAAGACATTTATCATCGTTCTCAAAGTATGTAGAATAATCTAGTTAGATTGTACTTAGTATAAAAGGCCGTCATTAGGACGACGAATATTATTATTCCATTATCCATCAATTACACTGCGCACATTCAATAGGAGGTCTTCAGGGACAATTGTCGGCGTTTGACTCGTTGTCGAGTGGCCGGAGTTATGCAGCCCAATTTTACGGTAAGATATCGCCTCGTCAGTCCCAGGATGGAGCATCAGGGTACAGAAGCCGCAGGCTTTCCAGCCTGAAGCTGTGCCCAGTAAATATTGAGCCCTGAGCACTCAGGATTCCTTTCCAGAACCCAACAGGCGTCCAAAATGAGTCATGAGTACTGATTCAATTCTGCAAGCCTCGGATTTCCAGAAAAATTTGGCCAACGCGTCCATGTATCCCAAATTGTGCCGTAGCGGAACCCGATTCCAGGCCCGATAGTATATCTTGAAAGCAAGGGAAACGGCATAATACAGGATGATGAAGATACACACAGGTACATCATGTTTTCAACATAAACCATAAGGAGGGTGCGGAACTAGTGGGAGTTGAGAAGCTAAAATGCAAACAAGACAAAAATGACGGTGAGTCGGTGACATGCTCATTTGGTCACTTCGTTCAATGTTCAACGCTCAGCATTCAATATTCCAGATGCCAGAATCCGTCAAATCCTCAATTGTAAAGATAGAAATGCATTTGATGCATAGTTATACAAGCAGAATACTGCTATTTTTCCTTTCCGTGTTCTTCCTTAACTTCCTAACTTCTCCCCACCGTCGTGTTGAACGAGCCCATCGTAACTTAGCTTAGCACAGAGCCATCCCATCTAATGATGGAACAGCCTCAACGATGTATGCGCGAACGCCATCCCATGCTCATCCGCCGCCTTGATACACTCCTCATCCATAACACTCCCGCTCGGAGCCGCAAGGTACTTCACCCCGCTCTTCCGTGCACGATGCACGTTATCAGGGAACGGGAAGAACGCGTCGCTGGAGCACGCCACGCCGTCCAAGCCCTTCTTCCATTCCTTTACCTCCTCCGCCGTGAGAGGCGGTACCACCTCCTCAAACAGGCTCTCCCACTGCGCCTTCTCCCCACCCTCGAGCTCCTCCCCGGAGACGAACAGGTCGATTGCATTCGCCTTCTCCGCGCGTTTTGTGCCCTTCTTGAACGGGAGCGCGAGCACGCGTGGGTGGTGTCGAAGCCACCAGAGGTCGGCCTTGCCGCCGGCGAGGCGCGTGCAGTGGATACGTGACTGCTGCCCGGCGCCGATGCCGATGATGGCGCCGTGGAAGGCGTAGGCAACGCTGTTGGATTGGGTGTATTTGAGCGCGAGGGTGGCGACAATGAGGTCGGTTACGGCACTTGAGGGTAGCTGGGGGCGTGCAGAGGATGTAAATGTCAGTACGGGTTTCCCACAATGAAGGAAGGGATATTAGCTGACCTCTTTGTTCTTGGTGACGACATTTTCGAATAGCTTAGGGTCGATCTTGCAGTTATTCCTCTTCTGCTGAAGATGGATGCCATACACCTGCTTGGTCTCGATCTCCTTTGGGGTATAGTTGGGGTCGATCTACACCCACATATCATGCTTTCGTCAGTATATTATTCACTGAGAAGAACAGGCCTACCTCAAGAACGCAGTACTTGCCACCCTTCTTCTTCTTGAGGACATCCAGAGCCTCCTCGGAGTATCCTGGGGCGATGATACCATCAGACACTTCCCGGGAGATGATGCGAGCGGTGGCGAGGTCGCATGGTGCGGAAAGGGCCACGAAGTCACCGAACGATGACATTCGATCAGCACCTTGAGCCGAGAAGGTCGTTAGTTACGTAGGCAGAGGAAGTTCGATAACGGAAACAGGATAGTATGAAGAATGCACGTACCACGAGCACGAGCGTAAGCAGATGCCAAGGGCGTGAGTGGCTCTTTCAGGTCGTCGACACCGTAGACCTTCTTCTCCGTTTCGTCGAGTTCCACGCCGACAGCGGCACCTGCGGGAGAAACGTGCTTGAAGGAAGCAGCGGCCGGGAGGCCGAGAGCTTCTTGAAGCTCCTTGACAAGAGCATAGGAATTCAGGGCATCCAGGAGATTGATGTATCCCGGGGAACCGCAAAGTGCTAACAATAAATCTCATTAGTTCACGATGCGCAAAGATCATACCAATGGATCAACTCACTCTTGAACGGGAGCTTTCCCTCAGTCACGAACGCCTGCGCGGGCTTCTGGTGGGGGTTCGCACCGTACCTCAGCGCCATCCTTTGCACTTCCCCCGCGAGCTCGCCCTCTGCCAGCTCCGCCGAGGCATACTTCTCCCTGAAGTACCCGCTAATCGCCTCATCGTACTTGGCCGTCATCTCAAACGCTTTCAGGGCGAGCTTGCTACGGAGAGCCTGGCCGACGTCGGCGCCCTTGCCCAGCGCCGCAAGAAAGTCGGTGTAGTCTGCTGGGTCGGAGAGGACGGAGACGCGCGCGTGGTTCTTGGCGGCTGCACGCAGGAGGGTGACACCGCCGATGTCGATCTCCTCGACGGCATCAGCGAGGGTGCAGTTGGGATTGGAAATGGTTTCCGTGAAGGGGTAGAGGTTGCAGACGACGATGGAGATGGGCGAGATGCCCTGGGCTTTGAGGTCCTCCTCGTCCGAGGGAATGGAGCGGGCGAGGATACCTGAAATGGTATTCTTTATCAATTTTGAGGCGCTTGATGTAATGAATAGATCACACACCTCCGTGAACCACAGGGTGAAGTGTCTTCACGCGTCCTCCAAGCATCTCAGGTGCTTTCGTAAGATCGGAGACATCCCTACAAACATTGTCAGATAAAATGCAATTCAAGTAAAAGTCATGTACTCAATATAAATTCCAGCTTCCCTGATCTTCTTTGCGGTTCCTCCTGATCCAAGTAGGCGAACACCTGCACCCTGAAGTCCCTTTGCGAGGTCCAGCAAGTTAGTTTTGTCGTATACCGACAAGAGAGCTAGAATATACAGTTAACGTATAAGTTAGTATAGTTAAGCTTGTTATTGAGAGAATATCATACCGATGGGCTGCGACATGATGATGGTGGAGAGGATAACGAATTTCAATAGAAGAAAATCGATCCGAGATTAGATATTGCGGGGAAGATTAGATACCGGAATGATCGGACGGCCGCGAGATTATCGGCCGTGCATACAAATCACTTTTACGTGCCAATTCTAGAACAGTGCTAATTGCTAAACGCATTCAAAAATTCAAGTCAAGGTCGTATCAACAGGGAAAAGTACTAGATTCCGAAACCATAATTGCAGTAGTAAATAGGTACATGAAAGACGTAGATATAATGAGTAAACCCCGCGAATAATATTTTGCACCAAACGCAAGAATCAAAAGTAGCCCGGATCAGTAACCGAGGAAAACAAGTGAACTTTCAAGCTCAAGCATCGTACTAGTGGTTGCAGTGAATCAGTGAAAAAGCACCTCGGAAGGGTAACCACGAGAACTTACCACAATGTGCATGGATGAAGGCCAAGGCGTGATCGCTCCATTGCGCGCGATATAGAAGTCCGTCTCGGTGTCATTGACGATCTCGGTGAAGCCCTTGAGTTTTCCAGCGTCGCCAGGCGCGCGACGGACATTAGGGAGCTTGTACACACACTTGACGATTTCGGTGATCGTCTGCACGCCGTACTGCGTGCCGGGGCAATTGTGGAAGCCGGCACCGTTGAGGTTGTATGACGCCGCGGGTCGGCGAGGGTCGATCGTGTGCGGGTTAGGGTAATCAGCCGGCTGCAGTTATCGTCAGCAACAGGTAATCGAAGGGGGGATTGAAACCATGACATACGTTAAGATTAGCATTCCTGAAGCTGCCCCAGATACGGTCGCCGGCCTTAACCTCGACAGGGGGAAGACCGGGGCCTTGCGCGATCTTGGTGTCAACAACTGCCTGCCTGTAGAGACCAGGGAACTGAGGCCTCAAGCCTATTTGCAGGTCGATTTAGACCTCAGGAATAATGTATGAAGACGTAAAGGTACGTACGCATGGCTTCGCGAACATAGCCCCGGAGGAGCTCAGTACTCTTTGCGTCTTCCAGATGCGAGAGTTGGACAATCTGAGCACGCTCCTTGGCCCGAGAGTCCTCGAGGTAAAAGTCCACGACTTGGACAGCGGCTTGTGCGTAGTTGACCGATGCACCGACGGCGACGCCGAGGATGTTGCCAATAAGCTCATCCAAGGGTCTGTTGGTGGAAGAGATAGCAGAAAGGAACGGATAGCACGGCTTCTTGTCAGCAGGCCAGATATACGAGGTTGCATGGGCGATAGCGCGGCCTACGACGTTCTGAAGAGATATTAGCCGCAGGACCGATCATGAGAAAGCGATCAATGCCTACGGGAACGGTGGAAGGCTGAACTTCCATGAGCGACTTTGCGGTCAAGCCACCGATGATCATGCCCGCGGCTTGGGCGGACTCATGCAGGGCGTAGCTGTTCACCGGGTCGTCGAAACAGAGGAAAGTGACGCTACAAGAATATTTTGATCAGTGGAACTAAATGGAAGGTATAAGATTTGATCGTACGTGAACTAGAAACAGAGAGCATTAGGGAGTAGATAACGTAATAAGAAGAGCCAGACATACGAGGGTGGTCAACATGTCGAACACTTCCTGCTCGGTGTAAAGACCAGATGGGTTCTCCTTGGTCTTCAAGGGGATCCCGCACAACTTATCGGCAGCAACATGGCAAGAGACGAGGTTGATAACGTCCTTGACAATGTCGCAGTACACTCCAGGAACACCGTCATATCTATTATACCGTATCTCAAAACCAAGCAAACTAAATAATGAAGCGTACGTACCTCCACGACTTCTCCTGAATTTTCTGGTTAGTCGCAGCAGCGAACCAGCGCGCATTTTGGTCCAAGGAATCTTTATTCGGGAAGAGCGCGTGAAGAACAAGGGACTTGTCGGTGTCGTGCCTGGAAGTCCAATGAGAATCATATTAGTATTCATTTCCAGGGTGACAGGCAGATGAGATAAAATGAATGAAAATGTCACTGACTTTGCGATTTCATCAAACATAAGGATGGATCCGTATCCGTACTTCTCGTAGATGACCTTGAAGCGGGAAGGGTCGCTGAACGCCGACTTAATGCCGGTGTAGGTGCTGAGCACCTTCGGGGGAGCGACCGCCTTGGGGCGATCCCAGATGTATTTTTCCACTTTATTCTGTCTGGTGAGGGACTTCTTCATATATTCAGGGGTGAAGCAGGGGAAGAGGGAGTAGATGGAGTTCTGGAAATGGAAATGAGGAAATGCTCCTAGGAATGATATCCAGAAAAGAGACTGACGTAAGGGTAATGACGGGGAAGATGACGAATGAGCATCTTGGCAACTAGAAGCGATGGTCAGTATCATCATTCATAGGACTACTGAGAGAGCTTACGATGACCACCAAGACCTCCGTTATTCATATCACGATGGCAGTCTTGGAAACCCCAGGTAGTGAGGTTAGTAGCTAGAAAAAAAATAAGTATAACGAATAGTCAATAACATAAAGTGACAAACGGGTGAAGTCACTAGTGTAGAACCTGTCGCCACGAACAAGAGCAATAGCATCACCAAGGACACCACGGGTGGTCTGCAGATCGTTAAGACTAAAACAAAGGGTATCGACAAAATGTGCATACCGTGTAACCGCACGCGAAGCGAGAGCCATCAGTAAGAGGCATGGTTGATTCAGCTTGGAGACCAGTCTATAGAATGCATGCATAAGCCAAGGAGAAAGATCAATGATGCGGAAAGGCTTACATAGAGCTCCAAGTTGTCGACATGACCGTAAAGACGACGAGCAGCGTTCTAGAGTGAACAGTAAGACCAACACTAATGAGGAAAGCTCTATGGATATACATACAGCAACTGCGGGGTCGGGGTTCCAATCTTCGAAGGTCTCAAATTCTAAATAATGTCAACATATTGTTCGAGCTACGAAAGACCTGAGCAAACCTTTGAGACCGAGGAAGCGCCTGAACTCATTCATGGTGCAGACACCCCACGCACGCGACTGCTCGATGCCCATCATCTCAACGAGACGCATGACACCCGGAGTTCCCTTGCCACGGAATGCGCCAGCAGGAGTGGCAGTGGCGGACTGCAGGATGCTGGCAAGATCGTCGTCGCTGAACCTCCCATCGGGGCCACGTTTGAGTCTAGTGATGGAATGTGTAAGTACACGCATGAAGCACATTGGAATAGATGTTTACATACCCGGCGAAGGTGCGCTCGCGGGGGTCAGCTGAGATCTCGCCGAAGACTTTGGCAATTGTGCTGATATCTTTCATGCTCAACTGGGGAATCATGAAGTTAGCGGATGTAGAGAGAGTTGGAATGTTATTGTTATACCTGGTCAAATGGTTTCCCATCGAAAGCGGTGTTGAAAACATCCTCAGTCCACTTCTGGTCCCTCTCGGAGGTGGTCGCGTGCCACTGCCAATGAAGTTTAGCCGCACGCAAGTTTAAGTGAGAATGAACTCGACTTACACGATAGAGAATGTTGAACTCAACGCTAACATGGTTACCCTCACCTCTGGGCACTTGTAGATCTTTGCTCTTGATCACCTGTAGATATTGTTTGAGCCGATGGCCATTGCTCGCGTAAAGATGGCTAATCTTACGTCAAAGGCATTCATATTCCAGTTAACACCTTCTGACGATCCCAAAAAGCCAGCAACATAGTCGCCCATAACACAGCTCATGAAGTGACCACAGCTAGGTAGCCAAATGCTGTAAGTACAGGTTATTCAGGGGCCAAGAGGAAAGAGGAACGTACTTGACGAGCTTAGCAGTTTGGAAAATCTGCTCATCCTGAATGCCACGCTTAATAGGGTCAGAGGGAGGGGGATCAGACCAAATCTTGCGTTCATTAATTTTCAGGAGCTTTTGCGCAATGAACTATATCGCAGGCGTAAGCTTCCGAGCAATGATGCAAATCTGCCAACATACGTTGTGGTTACGACTAAAGACGACAAGTAACGCGCTGGTTGCAGGCGGTAAGAAGAGTAGACGCTCCTCAGAGAAGGTATCTGGATAGAGTAGACCCCGCCCAGCGTCCTTGTCGCGAACCTTGTCCTGGGCTGTCTGATCTGGGGAGAAAAAGACGTCAGGAATCGGAAATAAGATTAGCAGAATGTCACTTACTGTCTCCGTATAGAGGACTAAGATCAAGGTAGGAGCTAGCGTTGTTGATATGTATTCTCGCAGGGTTTGTGTCCGTGCGGAAAAGGGAGTGGGTTACGAGAGACGCGAAAGCGAATATCATGCTGGACATGCCGCCGGAGTGGTTAACATGCTAAAAAAAACATAAGAAAAACAGTGATGCAAAAGAAAACTAAAATGAATTCACGTTATGTTTCAACAAGATAGAGTCGAAAATGAGACCGGGGTCAGGGAGAGAAGTCCTCGGTAACCCTGCCTTGCCCTGAACACTCCTGGCGTAAGGAGTGCCACCACGACCGATATCATGGTTCTGCAGGTTGTTACCTGCACCGTCTGCTTGGCGGAAGCAATTCTCTGGGCCAAGATACGATGCAGGCGGATGAGGAATGGTATCAAACAGAGTGTTAATGACGGTGTTGTTCAACTTCGTCCATAGTTCAGACGAAGGATCCATCTTGGCGAGAGCCCCGAGACCGGCCGCAAACTAAGGCAATAAGTTAGTCATCCATAGAATATAAGTAACTCAATTCAACATACGGCGCCTTTGCGATCGTCGGCAGACTCTGGGTTCTGAATCACATCCAAGAAAGCTCCCTAGTAAACAGTAACGGTCAACATCGCGTCTGGCTTTGAATGGGCGGCGCATACAATCAGCTTAGGATCAGGAACCTTGAAGCCACCTTTCTCTTTGAAAGTGGAGACCTGAAGAATAAATGTGACGATATTGTTTAATCTTCAGTTACACGAAAGCCATACCCTGTTGATGAGGTTGGTGACTCCAGAGTGGCCTTCACGCTGGGCGGCAGGATCGGTAGAAATTTGCCAGTCATAATACCCATCCGGGGCCGTGGGTAATGGGCGAGAAGACAGATAAGCAGCATCTGCTCCCATAGACAGGGCTTGCAAAGGAGTCACTTGAGCCATGGTGAGCAACGTAGAAGGAGAAGGTCCAGAAACTGATTATTTGTGAACGTACTTAAATAGTCTGCACGTATCGTGGGTCAATAGATTCGGGCGGACACCATCAGCAGGACAGATCAAATGCAGAGAGAGAGCCGAAGAACCGTACGTGTACGTGTGACAGCTGGAATTTTGAACTTGGAAGGGCATTAGATTTAGAACACTTCGGATGGTCCCTACTTCAGTCCGGAGAAATTTATTGCCCGTAAACGGTGCTTGGCGGTATCCGCAGAAGAAGCTTACAGGAACCAGCATCATTTTACATTCGGACCTTTCTTGTGCAGAGGAAATGAACTGGGTCCGCGAAGGCAAGTTCAAACAGGCTTGAATCTTCCATGTAGCACCGATTTGAACGGTAAATTCCTCCAAGAATAACGGTTACCATTCAAAATGGAATTAAGAAGCTCATTTTCAAGCTTGAAGTAGCCACAGAAGATCTTGATAAGTCAGTAAGTTGCATCTTGATATTGGTACCTTGTGAAAGCAAAAGTGTAAGAATAGGTAAAGCTGTGCGAATAGAAAGGACATGAGATTACCAGGGGCATAGGGAGGAGCATCAGCTACCATGAGTGGTAACTTCGACCATTCAAGCTGCCACTAGAGTGATGGGCTAATCAAACCGGCAACGATTGGCAGACATTCAACATGCAATTCGGATGTTGCCAAATACATCCAAATAAACCTCTATATCCAGCCCAATCTTAGGAACAGTCCAGCTGATTCACGCTGAAGTTCTTCAACTCTCTCAAGCTCATAAAACTCTGTTTCAAACCTTTCTTATTCCAGAACACCTGTCCTTGTAATCTGGGTCTTATTCCGTTGAAACTACCGAGGAAACTACCGAGCCATCCATCGTAATATAAGTGAATCAGCGGCAAATTCCTGGAGAAATTTCTACTGTCTAACTATTATTATTATTTATTACTCGCCTAGAACCTCCAACTCTCTGACATAAGCATCAACTGTGGGAATTGAGAGGCTTACTTATCGGCGCCGACCTTCGGTAAGTAGTGGTCGGCGGGCGGATGCATCATTTCTGCCGACCCGACTGTCAACTACCAATCAAGGCCACCTCGTTCAATCGCCGGCGCGTAGAGTCCTACTCAACAGCGAACCTGAGCAGCCCAAGATAACCCTTTAGGTTCTCGAACCCAGAAGGTCTTGTGACCGTTATCCGGAGATTAGGATATCCGAAATAAACATTTTCGGTTCTCCAATTGATATACTCTACTCGCTCCATCCGTTGACAGGTGAAGCTTGAGGAGCGACATGCTCAATGTTCTCATTGATAAAGCGAATATACCCAACTCCTGGGAACGGTACGTGGATGCAACCGTTTCTTCTTTTGGCTACTTCTACGTGCTGTTGCTAAACTAGTGCTGAAGGTACGATATAAATAGTGGTATATGGCTCTTAATAGAGCTTCTGCTTCCCTCTCAACCTCCCAGCCATGCAGTCCGCAGACCATACCGCTCATTCTCATGAGACGAGCTTCACCTCCACCGTCAGCGAAACGCAGACAGTGACATCAAGCCCACAGCAGTCGACCTTTAAAGATAATGCTCCTTACGGAGACCATGACCCGTCTCCTTCTCCGATCAGAGAAGTGCCTGCTATAATTCCTCCAACTCATTCAAACCGAACCCTCATTCTTTGCTTCGATGGTACCGGAGATCAGTCAGTTATATATTCACAATATTTTGATTAACTTCATTAATTCGTATTCGCTTTCTAGATTTGACAACGACGTACGAATACGATTAGCGCGGTTTTATGCCTGTCACTGACATGTATCCCAGAATTCCAACATAGTGCAACTTTTCTCTATGCTGAAGAAAGATGACCGCGACCAACAGATGTGTTACTACCAGGTAATTCTTCGTAGCTTTCTCTCATCGACAAGTAGCGCTTATCAATATATGTGTAAAGGCTGGAATTGGCACGTACACTTCTCCTCAGGTTGCTACTCCTCTAGCGGCGAAAGTTTCGAAGGTAAACTAAAGAACAAGTACGCATACGTTCCCTCCTGATTCTAATTTCCTGGTAGACTCTAGACGAAATGATTGCTTGGAATCTCGGCGCCCATGTGATGGGTCAGTTCATTATTCTTATCGTCTTCATGACAGCATCCATTAATCTCCACAATTATTTAGATGGCTATGAATTCCTCATGCAAAACTGTGGGTTATTAATAACCTCTACAGGCCTACTCGACATCCCTAACTTAGAGAAATTTGTGATTCAGACAAGGCAGGAGACCGAATTTGCATCTTTGGTTTTTCGCGTGGAGCATATACGGCTCGTGCTCTCGCAGGAATGATCCACAAAGTAAGTTACATATTTCAGCAGCTCATAATGATATGGTCGTGTTCTAATCGATTATTTCTGTGTCAATAGGTGGGCCTGCTTCCTGCTTGCAACCATCAGCAAGTTCCGTTTGCCTTCAAAATGTTCACGCAAGCAGATGAGGAAGGCTGGAAGCAGTCCAACGGTTTCAAGAAGGCTTTCTCAGTGGATGTCGACATCGAATTCGTTGGCGTGTGGTAAGCTGATTTCTCATAGCTCATGCTGATCAAAATCTTATCGAGTATTTCTGACTCTGATTCCAACAGGGATACCGTAAATTCAGTCGGTCTCATTCCTCGCCGACTCCCTTTTACAACCTCGAACACGATCGTACGCACATTCAGGCACGCTGTTGCTCTGGACGAGCGTCGTGCCAAATTCAAGGCCAACCACTGGAACCGTCCTACCCCAAAAGAGAGCGTGTTGGGTATCAAAAGCAAACCTATGAGTGCAGAGCCCACAGAACTAAATAGCTCGGACACGCCTGCGCCCAAGAAGAACGGCGACGGGTCCAAGAAACAAGCTAGTGGAACTGCAACTCCAAACGGCACTAAGCCGAAGAAGGAAGCTACTCTCAAGGCTCTGGAAAAGCAGTATTCTATCGGCCCGTCGGCCCGGCCAACTGACATTGAGGAGGTTTGCATTTTGGTAATTCACGTCTTAGGATTTCATTCTGAGTTTTTTTCTTGATAGGTCTGGTTCGCCGGGTGTCACTGTGGTAAGTGCACTGTTCGACCACATGCTTTTTTATACTTACATACATGACCAGATGTCGGTGGAGGTTCCGTTGATAACGACACCCCTCACAGTCTCGCGCGCATCGCACTTCGCTGGATGATCCGCGAATGCTTCAAGACCAAGACTGGTATCATGTTCGAGTCCGAGGGTCTCAGGAGCATCGGTCTGGATCCCGCTTCTCTCTACCCATTCGTGGAGCCTCGCAAACCTCCCCACCCTGTAATTGGCGCTCACGTCCAAGATATCCCCCCCACCGGCTCCAACAAACAGAAGATCAAAGAGACACAGCTGCCGAACTACGCCGACGTAGACCTCATCAACGAAGCGTCCTTGCGGACCGAAGAAGACCACGAACTCCTCGACGCTATGTCGCCTATCTATGACCAGCTCGCGCTTGCGCCCTGGTGGTGGATTTTGGAGCTATTCCCGATGAAGCAGAAGTTCCAAAAGGATGATAACTCGTGGGACGGTGTTTTGGGCTGGAACTTGGGCCGCGGACGATTCATCCCTAAGCAGAAGAAGGGTAAAGTCAGGATCCATCGAAGCGTTAAGATGAGGATGGAGGCCGAGTATGCCGACGGACGTAAATACGAGCCGAAGGCATCGTTTGAGAGGGCACTAGGATTCAACAACGTCATCTGGGTGGATTGATCTAAGTGCGAATTGAACTCGTATCATTTACTGCATGCCACCTGAACTCTTCACCTTCATCCAAACCACTACTAAATACACACTACATAACACTACATAGCACCAATCTTTTCAAGCCATATCGCCAACTTTCCTTAATTTCAGTTTCGACCAACGTTTAGTTTACTCTAAAATTTCATATGATTTCCTTATTCTTTCCAGACTTGAAGATTCCGTTCTTGATTTGAAGCTGAAGTGGTAAGTACAAACTTTCATGGAGACCGCCGTTGTGTTTGGCGGCAACGTTCAGCGTCAACAACATTTTGGGCGGTGACTACTTGCAAGTAGGGACTAACGTGGGGTAAGAAAGATAATTCGAAAACAATATTCTCCATAGCGCAATACCTATTATGTGCACTCCAAATTTTACAGCATAACATATTTGTATTATTTTTATCATATTGAAAAAGAATAATGTACGTTGGTAACATCAAAATCGCAGTGAGAGTTTACCCGTTTTACGGGTTACCCGCATTCTGTCGTATCCGAATCGATCTACGGATCGCAAATTATACTATAATATATTCATATGTCTGATATACGTAGGAGTATATAGAGGGCACATTAGTACCAAATATCTAAGGCGAGCTAAAGCCAGGAGAGGAGAAATACCAAGTTACCCGCGGATATCCACGTTGTCCTTACTTGCAAGTGCCGGACTGTTACTTGCCGGATTCGAAGTTTGCCTTGAGTTGGTCTCGGTTCATATTCTTGTAACACGAGGAATCCTATTCCCATCTATTCAAAGGCTACTCTTCGCCCACCAATTCCCCCTCAACCACTCCACCGCCTCCCTAAACGCACCCTCTTTCGCTGCCTTGACCTTCGGATCCCCCAAGTCCCCACGCACCGCGAACCCATGCGTGCATCCCTCCCAATACACCTGCTTGTACCCCGGGACGAACTTTCCCCCGCCGAGAAGTTCCTCTGCTTTAGCCTGGGCTTTGCGTGGGAAGTACATGTCGATGGTGCAGCTGTTGATCAGGAGGGGCGCGCGGGATAGGGAGGCGTATTTCTGGAAGGACGTGAATACAGAACATGCGTGCCAACGCTCCAATGAAAGGCCGCGTACCTCGAGATCTGCAGGAACCTTCAGCGTCGAAGGGTGCGAAACGACACTGACACTCAGGATATTCTCAAACGCGAGGTCGAATACGTATCTGCCTACTCAACAACGCCACGCCATCGCGGTCCATTCACCTAAAAACAAACAGATAGATATCGAAACACGCACCTCCAATACAATACCCTACTCCAGAAAACCCAGTGACCCCAGCCTCCTTCAACGCCTTAATGACTTTATCCAGCGGAGGACGCGTCTCTTCCGGTCCATGTCTCGTGAGCCACGCCACACCGTCGTATGTGCTCTAACATTATCCTTTTTCGTAAACTACCCAATAATTTAAAGTTCCGATTTACAATGCAGAACGCACCCCAGGTTCGAGCGCATCTGCAGGCGCACCATCTCCATTGAAGTAATCTGGTGCGATGACCTTGGAGTAATCATCAAGGAGGGTATGTAGATTACTATCACCCATTGGGACTTTAAACGCACCTTGAACCCATTCCTTGCAAAATCATCTGCCAAGAGCTGTGTATATTCCCTATCTGGTCAGTGCGTGTGCATGACACCAAAGCAAATGAAAGAACACGCACTTGGCTGTTGATCAGCTGGGGGCCGAAGGCATCGCAGAGGAAGAGCACAACTTGATTTTTTGGGTAGGGAACAGTGGGTGTAGCGACGTAGCACTCGACGCTGCCGATGGTTTCCCATTTACCTGTACGTACTGAAATTTACCGATGATAGATAAATTAAATTTTCATCTGCGAGTAGTGGCATGAAGGAGGATTCGGGAAGTGGTCACCTTGGGGTGTTCCTTCGTGCGTAACGCCTATACCCAAAGGGCACAGTTGTAGTCAATGCATCGCAACTAGTAAAGAAAAAGGCAGAATTCACGCACCTTTAAAACAATCGTTGCACAAAGTCATGTCCACAGTCCAGTGGGTGCTCTCCTGAACTTGATAAGGGAGCTCAGGAAGAAACGATAGAGTACGATACCCTATCGTGGGCAGCTCGGTGGTAAACGTATACACCGGACCTCTCGGCAGCGTTCGCCGCTTAAAGGGTTCAGTTCCTGAGCTTATTGGAGAAAACGCAGATCTTAATATGGGCCGTGAGTACTCAAATCGGGGCGCACAAGTTTGTTGGAGCAGTACGGCAACACAATTTACCTGAAAATAGATCGCAGTGTTCAGTGGACACTATTTTCGCAGGTCTTCCGTAGTTATGTCTGTAGCTTACAGGCTACAGCGGTAAATCCGACAAATAGATAAATGGCAAAGCTCCAAAAATAAAAATAACTCTTGCCCTCTTCTCTTAACTATGTCGATTCTAATTATGGCACGCGTTTCGCAAAACAACTTTGACGAGCGAGTCGATGGTCCAGGTTACACACGTACTTGAGTATTTGACAGAGTAACACTTCAATCACGAATATATCTAAATCATAACTTACAGCTATTTCACTATAACATTTTATTATTTGCGCAAGCTCAAGTTCTTCCATCCAAAGTTCGATACAGCATCTCCCATATCCTCCTTATCGGTCCTAAAGCATACTCTGTCCTAAAGTTTGCTCTGGAACCACTCCACCGCAGACTTAAACGCGCCCTCCTTGCCCGCCTTCACTTTCGGATCATTAATATCCCCACGCACCGCAAACCCATGCGTGCACCCGTCCCAGTACTCCCTCTTGTATCCCGGGGTGAACTTTCCCCCGCCGAGGATCTCGTCCGCCTTCGCTTGGGCTTCTATGGGGAACTGAGTGTCGGTGGTGCAGCTGTTGATGAGGAGGGGGGCGTGGGAGGTAGTGGCGTATTTCTGTTAGGGATAGGGAAGGTGAGTGATGAAGGGAAGGGAGAGGGAGAGGGGGGCATACCTCGAGATCGGCGGGGACTTGGAGGAGAGAGGGGTGAGAGACGACGCTGGCGGAAATGATGTTCTCGAAGGCGAGGTCAAACACATATCGTCCTAGATACATAATTCTTAGTGTCAATCCCCGTTCAAGATATAGCAAACGCACCACCAAAGCAATACCCCGTCGCCCCAAAACCCGTGACGCCCTCCTCCTTTAGTGCATTGATGACCTTGTCGAGCGTGGGGCGCGTATGTTCGGTGCCGTGCGTCTTGAACCAGGTTTGGATGTCGAAGCTGTCCTGTGCCATCGTGTCCACGTCGGCATCTCCGCCATGTCACGAAGAGGACTAACGAAGAGGACGCACCTTGGAGTTGAGCGCATCGGCGGGGATGGGGTCGCCATTGAAGTAGTCCGGGACGACTACCTGGCGATAAGATAAGATACGCCACACCGCGAACCAATCGAGTATGAGAAAGGGAGAACGTACTTTGAACCCGTTTGCCGCAAAATCATCCGCGAGGAGCTGTTACCCGCCCGTCCATCAGCCCTCTCAAGCCCGCTAACACGAAGAAAACGAAGCACACCTGGCTATTTGGCAGCTGTGGCCCAAACACGTCCGTGAGGAATAGCACAACCTTGTCCTTGGGGTAGTCCATGGTGGGCGTGGCGACGTACGAGTCGACGCCACCGATCTTCTCCCACTTGCCTATAGTAACATGCTGGCTTCAGAAGCCTTACTACGTTATATTGCGCATGTTGGAATCACCTTGCGGGGTGCCGGAATGGGTGACGCCTGTTCTGAGTCATTTAGCCTTGTCCGCTATGGAGGAAGAGTGGAGACGCACCCTTGATACAGTCCTTGCAGAAGCTCATCGTGTAATTACTGGTATGGATGGATGTGAAAAATGTTTGTTACTGCTAGTTGGGAATCTTTATACACTTTCCGGGTGGGGACAAAAATAGCTTTATACGAACTCACCTACGGAATAGATTGCTTGCTCATTTGGGAAGATCAATGTCACGGGTGTTCATCCGTACGCTGATGATGATATCGATAGGATTACGAGGATTACGATCGTGGTGAATGAAATGATGGAGGTGTTGGTGGGTGCACGTGGAACTGTGGTGGTTGTGGGAGATGATCATGGGAGTCATCCTCAGTTCATTCGAGCCCTTCGCGTAGTTCCTTACCAGTTGGGGATGCGTACAGTTGTGGACGCGTTACGATGGTCGTAGAGCGTTTGGTCCTGACGGCATTGGGTACGTGTGCCTCTGGCCGCTCCAAGTATAAGTTTAATTCGTGTCATGGGACCCGATCGCGAGCCGCTGACGATAGACGTTTACGCGCTCGATACGAACCGGCAAAATATGCCTGCGACTGCCGAGGTACACACCTTATCTAACGATGACGTCAGCAGCAGGGAAAAGCTTCGTGAGTAAGTAGTTCATCAACTGAAGCATATACAAAGATTATACAACAGCTAGCGACGCGCACTACTAATACATGAATTACACAAAGCACAGGTATACCAACACTTCAAAGTCATAAAATGAAAGAATGAAAGAACATAGCAAAAAATCAAAATGGTCAGCAACGCCTCTGATCCTAGCGCTGCACTCATGTCTTCGCAAGCGACGACGCCGCCGCTCTGCGCCTTTTATTCCCTCTCCTAATTTCCCCTAGATCATTCTCGATCTCCCCCTCCTTACACCCACTGAGCATCGCAATACTCTTCCCGAGCCCACCAACAGCTTGCATCTGCGCCCCGCCGCCCTTTGGCCTCCTCCGTCCCCCACCAGGGCCCCCGGTCCCCGCGCCCCCACCACCCGCGTTCGCACCGCCATTCTGCACCGTCGTGGAAGTGAGCGGGAGGGGGAACGGAGATGGCAGCTCGTCCACCGCGAGCGAGTGCGGGTTGAGGAACGGTCCCGTCGTGATGGGCAGGCTGCTGATGAGCCCCATAGCCCCTGCACTGTTGGGCCCTGCGCCGTTGGGGTGCGCCCCGGGCCCGCCGGCAGAGCCGAGCGGGGTAGGCGGTGGGGAGGTGCCCATTTTGTTGCGTAGTTTGCGGGTGATGGGGGGCCGGGAGTGTGCGTCTAGGGCGCCGTCTGCAGGTAGGGTTGATGAGCGCTTGTATCTAATCAATGCGAAGTAAAAGAAACAGAAAAGGCACTAACCACCAACCGTCCCCTCCCCATCCTTCTCCTCCCTCGCCTTCTTCCTCCGCTCCTCAATCCCCTCCATAAGCCTTTCGCGCACGCGCTCCCGCCCGCGCTTCCACTCCTCCTCCACCCTCTCTCTTTCCTCATCATACGCCGTCTGCGCACAGTCAATAGCGTGTTTCTCCTCGAGCTCGAGCTGCGCCAGTAGGGCGGAGCGCTCGAGGGAGAGCGGGTACAGGCGCAGCTTGTAGAGGGGGTACGACTCGGGGCGCGTAGAGAGCTGCAGCGCTGTACTGTGCAGGGCGGAGATGTGTTCTGCAAAGTGCCGGCCGCTATAATGAGAAAACGAAACCTCAGCTCGCTGCCGTAAAAACAAAACAAACAGTAAGACGGAAAAAAAAAACGCACTCGTCCCTCCGGTCATTCATCTCCTTCCCCAACTTCCCCGCGATATCCTTCCGCCTCTTCTCTTTCTTCCCATCGTCCACCGCTACAACCCACATCCTATATCATCAGCCCCCACTCACTGGCACGGCACACGAAAAAGCGAACGCACGATGGTGATGTCTGCTCGGCCCCGCAACAGGGTGGTGCTGGTACCCCATGCCCACATCTGGTCCATCTGTAGGGTAGCTCCCCGTGCCTGTGCCTGCACCCGCGCGCGCCTTGCCGTGGGTGCCGCCACTGTAGGGGAGGGGGAAGATCCCTGGCTGGGGGGGCATTCCGCGTCGTAGGGTGCTGGGTTGGCTTGGTATAGTCTTTGCTTGGACCTTGTGACTAGTCTAGGGTCTCAGAGCCAGGTGGTTTGATCGGGGTGTAAGGGAGCGCTTCCCGCAAGCACGCCTGAGTAGATAGTTGGAAGGACACAAGGATGAAGGAGGGGGAGAATAGAGTGACGGTGGGGTCTGTTGCGCCAAAAATGGACCTTCGGAAGCCGGAAGATAGCGTGACAGTGACAGGCGTCTCACGCTTGTCGCTGGTCCGATCATTGGGTGGGGGTAGCTTTCATCATCTCCTCAACGTCGTTTTTCTCGTCCATACTCTCTCAGAATTAGGACTATGCACGACAGCTACCGTGTTCCACCAGTAGTAAGTACTCAGTCTACGTTCGCCGTGTATAGTATTCCATCTAGAGCAAGCGAAGTGTAGGCGAATGCCTTTGAGATGTTCCTATAAAGTGCTATGTTCTATCACGTAGGCGAAGTTTGAGAAGAGTGGTTCACTGGGAGTACTAGCAGTTGATGCTGGTGAGGGCATAGTCTGCGCCCGAGCATTAATGCTCTACCCTTGCTTTTCACGACATTGACGATTCTCTGACCCTACAGAAAACGTTCAAATACACTCGTACGAGGAACACTTGAGCTCCTAAATACCTTCTTGAATTCAAGCTTCAAGGACCAACACCCACCAAGACCGCCAGCTGGTAGCAAGTGCAACTTATGGCCAACGCCAAGCTATGCTGTTCGACTCAACGAAGCGAGCTAATATTGTTTGCCCCTACGTGCTGCAGATGCGACCTCCTGTTCCTTGCCGTAGTGAAGGTGGTGCTTCAAGTACCTCGCTTGTGGCAAGCGATTGGCTGTGAGCGGCGAGCCTCGTATCCCATCGCCTCTCACCTGTATGTTCCTATGAAGTACGCCTATCCTGCCAAGGAGCATCCTATGCACAGCCATAACACTGGTGTATTACCTCCCCCACAGACTTATAAATAATCCACTTGCGCCGCAAATCCTCCACACAGCGCTGCTCAACACTGTCCGTAAGTCCAGCACCCTCCAAACTTCCTCTTATCCCGGCATCTAACACACATATCCCTCTCTCATTCAGTCAGATAACCGTGTACCCCGCCCTCATTCCCCGCTGGATCCCTGCACTCAAACACATACAGGGTGTACGTCCCCCTCTTCCCAGTGAAGAACCTCAGCAGGATGATGCATGACATCAACGCATCGGCCGGGAACACCAATGTCGCGAGGAGGAGGGGCGGGGCGGATCTTCCTGGGTGCGTCTTCCTCATGCAATCTTTGTTTCGCCTTTATGCGTGACGCTAATGCACACCTGCAGGTACGCTAACCTGTCCGTCACGTACTCCCTCTCGCCCGTGTCTGCCGACTCGATGATGCTGCTGGAAACACTGCTCCTCCCCGGGAGCCCACGTCCGAGTACGTCGTTTCGGTGCGGATGAGCTGCTTCCAGCTGCTGTTGTCTATCACAACCGTGCGCCGCGCAGCTGAGTTCTTGGGTGATTTCGAGTGAGGACTTTCGTTCTACATGACCCATGCGGTCACGTTTTTCATTTTTTCATGAGTGCAAATTGGGTATTATAACGAGCCCAAGCACGGTATACATTCGCAAGAAGCAGGTCCCGATAAACGTGTGCCGCATAAGAGCGGCAGCCGGCTCGCGGCACACGTCTTGTGTTCTCTATGTTCTTGTTGTCATATCAAATTCTCGAGTTGTATAATGGGCTTGTGGACGTGAACTCCACATGATGGGAAACATAAAATCGAGTGGGACTTCCGGGCAAAGCTATCCACCGTTCGTCGTCTCACCTTGAAATTCGAAGAATACTCCAGTAACCCGCAGCTCGTGGCCAGTGCCACTCAAGGGACAGTTCGAGCGCCGTGCTCGCGCGGTTCTACCCCTCCACGATGTACGAGCACACGGGGGAGCGCAGCTGGAGGTCATGTCCGCTGGCAATGCACGCTTCGAAGACTTGCTCCTTGTGCTGCTCCTTGTGGAAAGGAAGCGGCTGATGCCTGGGGACGGGCAGCTGAAGTAGCTTGCTAACTAAGCCAGCTCCTATTTAGAGTACGCCTTCAACGGATATCCGCGCTCGGGTTCGGGATAAGTTAGTTATTTAATATAATTGCATTTCTATTGCGTCCTGAGCTCCTCCCTTCTTTGCAGCACCGCCATACTGGGTGTTGGGTCAACAGCATAAAGATCGCTACCACCAAGTATCAACAAAAATACCAAAACTGCTGCCGAGAGCTGCTTCTATTTTTGTATAGCCTTCGAGGCTCGATGTTCATATGACATGCACGAGCGGAGTATTTATACCATGGATGCATGGCTGTTTATGTTTCTTTCTATTCTACCCACACGCTTTCCCGGGACACACACTTAAACGTTCGCATCGATGTCACTCTTTAAACTTTACCCAGTGAAAGATACAAATGAATATTTGCGCGATGTTAATGCGTTGACTGGAAATGCGGAGGCTGCAAACCGCGCAGAAGAGCAAGAGAATGAGAACAATCCCCCGGTGTTCGTAAATTTATTTTTTGCACTATTCCGTGGGAACTAACTGATTATTTGAAATATTAGATACGATAACCTACCAGAGCGGTACTCGTTCTCCCTGGGGCCGGATAATTCGATGCTTTTGGTACCTGCAGGAGACTCTAGGGTTCATGCACGTGCTCCAGTATATTGCATTTCTGTGCGCCAGAATGTGATGGCGCCTCTTTCTCACATTACCACTGTTCGACGAGGATTAGATGATGCAAATTCAGAATTTGTAGGAGACTTCGAGTGAGTCTTTTGTGCTGTGTATCTACTACGCGCTTATCTTAGGCATTTGCAAAGAATGGGCATCGTTTCCGGCACGAGTACGGTGTATATCCGCAAGAAACAAGTTCCTATTGACACTGCTCTGCTTAAGGATGGTAGTCGTCAGGCTGTACGATATCTCGTCAGCATTTGCAGTCGTGATTTTTTGAAATTTTTACGAATTATAGGGTCTTTGGTCTTGGATCCCCCATGATGGGAACCATAAACTTGCATGGGACTTCAGATCAAAGCCTTACACGGCACGTTTCTTTCTTCTTTTAAATATTCTTTCTAACATCAAGCCCAACAGTGTCGCTTAAGCGATGGTAAGAATACTGCCCTCGCTCGGTTCTACCCACAAACAATGTACGAACGGACTACCGATGCCCCCGTGATGTCGCAGCTAGAGGTTTTGCCAGGTGGCCATGCCCATTTCGACGATTTATTACTTTCACTGCTCATAGTGGAACAGAAACGGCTTACGCCGGGAGATGGGTATTTAAAGCATCTCTTCAACTAGGTTTGTGCTGTATTTATGCAAGCGAAGGATCAATTCTTGACTGGTTGTAGTGTCTAATTTCTAGATTCATAATTTATTTATTAGCGAACACTCTTGGAGAGGTGAAAGGCAGGCGGTTCGGAGGAGGAGCAAGTCATTTATATTACCTTTGACAAGTTCCTTTATCTCCTACACTTCTAAATCTAGTGGGGTCAAGGCTTAAAGACCAAACACATCGCCCTTAACCCATCAAGTGTCAGTAGACAATGTATTTCTACTCCATTATGAAGATTTTCCTTCCTGATTGCACACTTTCCCTTAGCCGAGTCCTCACATAGCTGAAACTCAAATTGATGTCTCTTGAAAACGTTGGTATTCGTGCATGATGTCGTTCACTAAACTGGTTAATACCGTTTCCGGAATGCCCGACCTAGCTCGCTCTCGAGAAACTAGAAAGATCCTATAGTATCCGTACTGGCAAGTTTCAGAATAGTGCGTACCGATCTATTCAGCTGGGATCTTTCAAGAATGAAAGCGCGCCAACCGGAGCTCGATGTTTATTCTCTCCCACATCCGATCATACAGCGACTCTGATGCCTGCAGGAAATTAGAATGCTCCAATGTATCACATTTCTGTTCGCACGAATTATTTCGGACCTCTTACTCATATTACAACTATCCGAACGTCCACAGTACCGTAATATAGTGCGTTTGTCTAGGTTAATTGTCCAATTTATCTTGGATAGAATGGGCCTTATTTCGAGTCCACGCAGTACGGTATATATCCGCAACAAACAGGTACTCATAAGAGATGCGCTGGGTGCTGTTTGTCAAAAACTCCTGTTAGGGAGTGCCACTCTCCTCCAAGAACTCAGAGGCCAATGAAAGCAAACAAAAAGGGGGATGGATTGTGGACTTGGGTCCACTCGGGCAAGGTACATAGACAAGGTAGATACAATCTATATACAGCCTATTAGAATATTCCCACACACTACCACCTTCTGACCACAAGCACGAAGCTCGCACAATCCCAACTCTTGACACTGTTGACTATCATGAAGTAAGGTATTTTGTTCTGTATTACTGACATACTTGCATTGATTATTTCGATTTAAAGGTGCTCTGGTCTTGGACCCCTTATGACTGGAAGCACAAACTAGGGTGGAATACAAAATCCAGCCCTTATGCGGTACTTCTCTTTCATCCCGTTCAAATTAAAATTCCCAACTTGGGAATCAAAAGTGCCGCTTGCGTGAGCGTCGGAATAACCTTGTGCTAGCTCGGTCCTACCCAGCATCCATGTGTGTCCGGTCGAGTGATGCACCAGTGGTCTCGCAGCTTGAAATCATGCCAGAAGGTTATTAACTTATTCTCAACTCGATGGTTTGCTAATTTCGTTGCTCATTGTGGAACAAAATCGCCTCTGGCGCTGTGTTGATATCCATCTAATATTCTGCAAAAATATCAACTTCTTCCAAAGTTTTCCATGATTCATGAAGCTTCATAATGTCGCGGGAATAATCTGTATTATGTTAAGGATTTAAAAAATCATGCTCGCTTTAAACTGCCGATTTACACAAACCTTGTATATGAAGCTAAGTTCTGCTCAAAAATTCAAAACCGGCAAGGGGAAAGTAAGTTGTTTATATCCTCAGTAGATTCACCCTTTCCGCGATCTTTGATAATATCGACCAAATTTAACCTCCGACCTTTTCCGAAGTTCCATCAACTTCATTAGGCTCAAGTCATCGCCTTGAAGTTGCTGTGCTGAAGCCAAGCTTCCAAGACGAAATATCTCGTTCACTACGAGAGGTAGAGTGTTATCAATCTAATACCACATTCCGCCTTCACCTTCAAGCATTTCATGCACATATTTCAGGCTTCACAGTAGTTCAACAGCACAATATATTGTGGTTTTCTCATGAATTTGACCACAAATGCGTATAAAAGACAACGGTAAATATGAAGAGTACAACTGCAAGTAACTATAGACTTCGGAACTGTAGATCAGATGCTTGCCGACGATTACTCTTGTTATCCAGATCACAGATGCAGCGTGTGTGTGCTACCGGGATATAAATACAGTGGGAGGACTCTAGCGCGCCTCCGCGCGATTAGTACACCCCTTCCGCATTGATCACAGCAACGCAATGGACCCTCCAGAGTAAGTTCCCCCTCCATCTCAAGCCGTGGAAGTTGGTGACTGACTTCTTCCCCCAAGTTACGCCAGCGACATAGGCCACAGTGCAGCTCCCTCCATGCGTCCAAACGGTGCATCGACATCCAGCGTGCTACTCCCCGTTCTGGACCCTGTCGTGCTGGCATGGAATCCACTCCAGCTGCTAGACGAAGTTAATTCGCAAACTGATAGCTCACAGAGCACTGGGTTCTCTGCGATGCTTCCCCCAAATCCAGTCCATTCTAACACGAGCCCTGCTGAAGATCCTCCTGCGTAGTAGTTGCTTCGCTCACAGCATCTAGGTTGCATACTCATTCAAATTTATGGCATCTGCCAACGTAGATATACCGCTGCCCGTCGGCCGACGGAGCCCATCAAGTACTCCTTCTCCAATATTTCTTTCAATTCTATGCTGCTGATCCCTCCCGAAGACGCACCGGATACAAGGCCCTTGTACCGCATCACCGTCACGATGAACTGCTTCATGCCTACTTCGTTCATCACTACTATTATGCGCGGAGCTACTGAGTACGGAGATTATGTTGCGGAATTCGAGTAAGGATCCATTTATCTTACCATACCTAAATAACATACAAAATTATACATTAACAGAATGGGCATATCGGCCAACAAAAGCACTGTTACGATAGGAGAAACCGAGTATCTCATTCGGAACATGTTAACGTCGGATGGTGGAGTTCGGTGGCAGACGGTAAATTTTGTAACATTCTTCTTCAGATGTGCCTTGAAAATCTTGAGCTATTACCTTCCCGCACTGTAGGCCTTATGGACATGGTGCCGGAATGCCACACGTTTTCTGACGTGGAATTTTAAGACTATGCCGGCTACAGTTAGTACCACTATGTCTTTCCTTCCTTTATTTTTTTAATACTACTTTAAACTGGAGCGTCCTAACCAAATTTCGTATGTTTATAGTGCAGGCTTTTGAACAGAAATCAAAGCCAGCCAGTGGCCACATTCTTCCCTGCGACGAGGCTCCGTCGCCCGGGGCATCCACCTGTTTTGTCGGAGCTAGAAGTCAGCCCGGAGGGCCAGGAGCATTTCGACGATATTTTAATATCGCTACTCATCATTGAGCGCAGGCGATTGACCCCGGCGCAGAGTTGTGCCAAAGACCTGTTCAACTGAGGTATGCTGCATTATCACTTGAATAGCAGCATGTAATGCTCTTAGGTGGTACATAGTATTAATTAATGTTGTTCTACTGTGCATTTAACTCTATGGGCCATTACAATACATATTTGTATGGACGTCATTGGAATAATAGCACAGAATTTTAAGGAGGGCCGGAATTCGAGTTTTGCGGATAATTGTGATTTAATACATTTTTTTATTTAGCGAATTAGAGTACTTACTATCGTCGTGAACAGATGCATAATTTAAATCAACTACTGCGGAGATGTTTGCTGGTTTCATTTCGGCATAAAACAGGGAGGTCTCTATGACAAATCCTCTTAATATCATTGCTCAAGCTCAAGCTCAAGGGGAGCCTCCCTGCCCGTTCAAGCGCGCCGTATCGCCGTTCACATATGGGCAGTCTAGCACCCACCTGACGGTCTGCGCAGACTCCTCAGGGCGGTTAGAGTGCCGCTGGCACACAATATTCTCACTCTCGAGGCTGCGGCGCGTCTTTGCGGAGAAGTCGGCAGCCATCACGCTGTCAGAGACGCTTGAGGCAATGGTGACGACGCGCGCGGCGTACCATCAGGGGTATGAGTGCAAAGAGGGCACATTTGGAGGCGGATTAAGTTACTTGCTCAGGTTGACCGTCGAACTACACGTAGGTAATAATCAAAGTCGGTTTTGAGATGAAGAGAGGGAAAAATACATACAAAGGTTGCACTCACTACGAATATCATCACTCCACGCTCCCCATCTGGATCTTCCTTGGCGATCTTTGGCGGCTCTCTCAACACTATCATCCAGAAATTCACCGTCCCTGCCAAATTCACCGCAGTATTGAACTCCCTGAAACCCTTATCGAGCCGGCTGGCCATGTGCATCAGCGATATTCCTCGCCATGCCCATCCCCGTGCCATTGATCACGTCACCGAGGGGCGTCTCCGTCTCGAGCGCCCATTGGGTTGTGGCGACGATGAACGACACGAGGACGGGGGAGGAGATCGCTTAAGGGTTAGCACGCAGAAGTACTCAGCTGGGAGAGGCTAGTGTATGGGTTCGTGGAGAATTGAGAAGGTACACCCAGTAGCTTGTGGTAGATGACGAGTGTACGGATCGTACGATTGATTCACAATTAGAAACAATACAGCCGTTCAGGTTTTCATTTGAACCACAAGCTGGTGATAGAGCGTATAAAACGCAGCCACAAAGCACAGGTATAGTATTATTTCTGTAGGGCCAAACACGATCCACCAGCACTTTGAATACGTCCAACAAATAGTCTCTTACCTCCTACAGCTTCCCCGCCAAGACTACTATCTCCCAATTCATACATGGACACTCCGCGACTCCATGCACACTGCATGCGAGTAATTCCTTCAGTGACCAAGGAGCCACAGCACACGATCTCGAGATGCGCCTGGTCTTGACGGGGACGTAGGCACCGATCGCGCTGTCGATATAGCCAGGTATAGTGATGAAGCGGATCGTGCCCGGGTGTGACCGTGCTTGAAGCTGCGGAACGTCGTCTGGAAGCGGATTGATAGTCGTCAGGGTGTGGGGACGGTGATAACATAGCGCTAGAGGTTGAGGGCGCCTTTGTAGGTGGGTGTGATCGGGTTGGCAGGCGAGCTGGGGGTAGTCTATGAACAGACGGGTTAATTATGAAGTGAAGAGATAAGGAAAGCATGTAGCATAGCGCCGCTTGCCATGAACACCGCTATGCTAGCATGCGATCCGCACCTCCCGTGTCTCCGGGACGACATTCACCAGCTCCTTCAGCTTCAACCCTTCAACTTCATCACTCCCATCAAAATTACCGCGAGCGTAAAGCTAACAGACCGACATTAAGACCTGCCCCGCGTGCCATAGACGAGGACATAGCAATCTACACCCGCGGCATATCATTCCGCTAGACAGTTATTTGCCTCTGAGGCATGGCAGAAGGGGAAGAATTCGTGCCTCGTGTTCCACATGAGGGAGAAAGTTCGAGCCAATGGTCTTGGGCGCGTGCCTTCAGGTATCATAGAGGACAGTGCACCACGGAAATATGGGAAAAGGAGCGGGAAAGGCAGGGTGCGAGAAGTCGAAAGAGGGTTTGGGATGTAGAGGTGGAGGTGAATTGTTCGAGACGAGCGAGTATGAGGCGGCGGGGATCTGACCTGCACTGTTGCTTGCGTCGTCGAGGGACTGCAGTATCGCCCGTCCATTGAGTAGCGGAGATGACGGAGGCGATGAGAGAAGGTCCGCAGGATGTGATGTTGGTTGGACGTATCAAGACTGAGGAATGCGGAGTCGGGGAGGACGCACGACCTCACCTTCGCGACTACGCTCCTGCGGTTACTTGCCACCACGACTCCCGAAGAGAACCATGCACCCATCGTGGACATCCGTCTTGAAGCATGACCCGGATAATCCTCCCCACGCCACTACATTGCAGCGCTCCCATCCGTCTGCATTCGCGTCAATAGCCAGAGTCTTCCTGCGGTAGTGGGGCAGGAGACTCGAACATGAGTCTTTGCAGTCAAGCTGTAAACTGAATCAGCTATCGAAAAATCGCTGAAATAAACAGGACATGGAGAGGTAGTTGTGTTGCTTAACGGCAACGAGAGCGGTCGAGCAGCTCGGCATGCTTGAATCCAAGGTCGGACAGGCTTGAGCAGCCGCGCAAAATGATTACGTCATCTTCGGATCGGGCTGTCGCTCAAGTGCTTATCAAGACGTTGTCCGCGCCATCCAACGTGCTCAGTTCAGTTCGGTGCCAATTAGTATGTGTCTTCACCTCGTTTCTCCCAAACTACCCACTAGCCTGCATCCCATTCATCTCGTTCTCGGACCACCCACATCTCCACCACCCCCTTCATTATGCATCAGCTTGCCTCTATGATGTGCCCGCAGAGAAGGCACAGATGTGCAAAGTAGTGTTGGCAGAGTTCGGTTCAGTCCGGTTCAGGCCTCTTGCCTGAACTCTGAACTGGACCTTATGTTCAGGTCCAGTTCTGGTTTGAATGAGTTTGAACCATAATTTTTTTGTATCCCAGACTTTTGTTTTCAAAGTGTCATAAAATTATAAAATAAGATTCTATGACTATAGAATCTTTTTGAATGTCATGCATCAAAGATTTTTTGCATTTGAGCCAGGTTTTCATTCATTTTCAATGGTAGGTTCCTGTTGTGTGCTGACAAAGCATTGATATGGTGTCATTATCTTAAGCCAAACAAGCTTCCATACCACACCTACAGAGCAATGCTTGTACTCATGTGCTTGCATTACTTCTCCAGTGCTTGGATCTCAGCTTGTTGGGGGCTGCTGCCCCCAAACCCCTGCTTTTTCTCTCCTTGGGGACTCCACCCCCAAACTCCTGGCTCAATCCTAGTGCATACACACATCTCAACCTCCTACTCCTTCTCTTCTTATAACTCAAACTCTCATATTTTACATTTTTAAAAACATCTGCCCTGCAGCATCCTGGAGGCTATATCCCCTATGGTGTTGCATTTCTTCCTTCTCAGGAATCTCCTGCTTCATTTTTGTTTCATCTTTCTTCATGTAATTTTGGACATTCACCACCTATTTAAAGAAGAGCTGAGCTAATGCATGTCCATGATTGCTACTTTACATTTCTGAAATCCTTCACTAAATCCCAGTGCCTACAGACATGCCTTCTTTGCTTTAAAAACAAATTAGTTCTTTGTTGTCTACCTTGTATGTAAATTCACTGCATTCTTTGCTTATAGCTTGGTGTTAGTGGCCTTGTCATCCTGATAGTTTTGCCCTAACAGATGGCCAGTGAGCTCTATACTAATTTAGACAGTCTACAGGTAATTATCTATTATAAGTTAACTGTAGAAATGAAGCCAAAGTTAGTATTATGTTCAGCATATTTATTTGAAACAGTACAGTAAAACAAATAGCAAGAGGATCTGAGTACTCAGTGTTGTAGGAAATAGAACATCAAAGACATGTGGATCATCAAATAAAGGAAAGAATAGAGGATGGAACAGCAGGGAGAATACACAATGCAAGGGAGGGGACTTGCAAGGACACACTGCAGCACAGGGGAAGCAGGATCACAGGCCCAGGGCATGGCAGCATTTCACACATCAGGCTGCCAGGAGGTGATCTGGAACCTGGGTCCATAGTCCATAAGTGCCCTTAACAGAGAACAGTGTGCTTAGTAAAGTTTTTACATAACATTTCCACCATGTATAGTAGGTGGCTGTGCATAGTGTGCTAATATTATAGATGTCTGCAACATCTTGCTAGATAAGATTCAGAAATAATGGAACTATAAATATGTAGTTTCTATCATCTCAAAACCATTAAAACAGAGGGTTTCTTGTTATCATTGGTTTTTTTTCCCTTGATAAATAGCTACAGTTTGAACCAAGTTCAAACCCTGTAATTTTTTCTGAACCCTAAACTGGATTTTCAGTTTGGTTCTGGCCCAATACCCAAACCTTGAATTAGACTTTAGGTTCAGTTTGGGGTGGTTCAGGTTCAAACTGAAGTTCAGGACTAAACTTTACCAACACGAGTACAAAGGCCCTGAGAACACAGTATTGGTTATAGGATTCAAGGAGTTTTCATGAGATTTTGTTTCATCTGTGCACTGGACTTGGCTAATGCTTACTTTGCTAGTGAATGGCTGACCATCCCACTCCTCTGTGAATGGAAAGGCTATGACACAGACACAATATCTTCCTCTGTATTAAGTATTTGTTGTTCTGTATTGCTCCTCAAGTTCAATTTTCACCTCCAAGGTCTTGCATATCAAACTGCACAGCAGAATTTTTTAAAGGTTGTTTGTTAGTATTGTGATTTCACCCTCTGTCACATTCAGGGCAAGATCCAGCATAGAGAGATTGTGATTATCACACCAGGTGAAACTGGTATTGCAATTTTTACACCAAGTGATAATTGTGATGCAATTTGGGGCTGATTTGTAGGCTATTGTGGAGCCATTGAATTGAAGTGAGCCCTTAACAAAATAATTGACAAAGACTTATGCTTCTGTGTCCTTAATACTCACCCTGATTTTTTGATTTTTTGCTAGATGATAGATCAGGACTATTGTTTTCCACTCATAAATTTTCATATTTATATGTCCATTTCTTGGTTCAGAATTCAAGAAATGAAATGAAATTCTAAATATCACCTGGTGTGTTAATCACAATCTCCCTAATGCACAATGTTGATAGTCAACTTAACAGCTAATAAAGAAATGATAGATCAAATTTTTCCATGCTCCACTTAGTGTGTTTGTTTACTTCTAGGGCATACAAATAAACTACATAGCATGGCTATATGCATCCCCCATCCCTCTAACCCACCATTCCTTTCATATGGTCCTGCAGCACTCTCCCTCACTCTTGGTGATCATATCAATATATTCAATATATATTTCTATGTTCCTGGTTAGAAGACACTGCCCATGACATTGAATCTCCTGGCAAGGTCATGATAAAAGGCATGTACTGTGTTCGCTTTTTTGAGGTATTTCATCCTTCAACATGACCAACAAATTGCCTCTCAACAATGAATATGCATACAGTACAAGCGGTTGTTCATAAATTTCTTCATTGTCAGAATGCTGTCCATATTTTCCTTAGCTTTCATGCATTCTCCTTTAATTCTCTCATCAGCAGAATAGTCAGGTGCCAGTAGTGATATGCAAGACCCCGTACAATTGCAACTGAAGTTCAAACCATATCACACATCACATCAATCCGGCAGCTCAAAATGTTCCTCCTAATGTTGATATCGCTGACTCCTTGGTGCCTTCAAAGATGACATCCTCCAATGCCCTGGGTGCTGCATCCTTCGCGTCACTGTGCAATTCTCAGTTTTCATGACTTCCGGAGAAGATGTAGACATTCAGTGTTCTTGAAGATGTCGAGCTGTGCACGGTATCAATAGTAACAGTCAGAGCCGACGATTCGATGGCAATTCAAAATTAGATTCGCATCGGATTCAGGAATGATTATCGCGCCTTAATCGTCCTTGAATCTTCAAGTGAATCATTGCAGCTTTGACCATCAACTTTTAGAGTACGATTTGGGCAGGATTCAGCTCATACCCGGTGTCACCTGCATCTACTGGCACCCGACTATTTTGTGGGACAGAGAATGAAGAGAGAATGCATGAAATTTAGACAATAGAGAAATTAGAGGGGAATTGTACATTTCTTCACAAAAACTCAGAGAGAATGATAAATTATTTCAGAAACTTAAGCAAAATTATGCGGCTTTTTCTCGGCTGGTGGTGCAACAGAGGCTTTGGCAGAAGCGACACGCTGGTATATTTGAGCCATATTATAGAGTATAAGTGACTGGCTGGTAGGTGTTCGGAGAATAACAGAAAAAAATAAGCAATTGGTTGAGTATAATACTTGAACCATACAGTCCCAATTCAATTAAAATATAACAAAATATAATTATTAATACGAAGGGTGGGATAATTATTTATTTTATGAGTAGGAGCGTCCAGGTCTGAGCAAGATGAATCCAAATCATGAATCGTAATTTGAATCGTCGAAGACGATTCGACTTTCTCACGATTCATCAGACGATTCAAGGTGTCCAAATCAGATGATGAATCGTCTCCGAATCCATCGTTGAATCTTGGCTGAATCGTCAGCTTTGACTGTCACTAATGTGTTCGTGCGAATAGTCTCTCCCATCTGCGTATTGGATTTTGCTAACGCATATGTTGTAGCTTTAATACACGAACGACGAGTTTGTAGGCAGCTGTATTATCCTTCTCTGCCATCTAGATTGGGTTTTATTCTTTCTTTATCGCTTTTCACGATACCCGTTTGCTGACGAACCACGATAGGCATCTGAAGTTTGAACCGATCCAGCGGGTTCAAGGCTCTCCTAAACAACGACAAACATTCCATAATCGCGAACGAGGGATCTAGCACAGTCCGCGAACTGGCATGAGCCCTGTTCCCATCCAAAGTTGCGTATCTATGTGATGGAGAATGGATGTATTGCTCAGCGAGTGTGCTATTACGATAGGGAAACGCAATACCCTGCACACAACATTCTGGCGTCGGATGGTGAAGCTGTTCGATGACCGGCGGTGAGTTTTGTAATGTTCTTCGCTAAATGTGTCTTCAGGATGTCATGCTATTCCCAATGTCTCATCCGATGCTGCGTGTGCTAACAAAGCTTCTCGCATATATATAGTGAGTTGTTGGATAGGCACCTGCAACTAACTCTGCTAGCGACGTTCTTTCCTGTGGCGAATCTCCAAGTTGGAGATTCGCCACAGGAAAGAACGTACTCCAACGACCGTCGACAGGGAGGCCCGCCTATGTTTTCTCACGTGCAGCGGGTTTGGACCGCTGTAATAATACGCTGATATCGCTGCTCATCGATGAACACAAGGCTCTGCATTTATACATATTAAAATGTAGTATCTCCCTAGTCTTTCAGAGAGACTGAAAATGAATTAAAGCAAGCTCTTATATATGATAGTATGAGCTGACACGGCATGTTGGATTTCTGTGGCCCGGATGTCATTCGAGTGTTCTATGTTTAGGAAGTGATAGACGTGAGACTGCAGTGGGAAACTATCGATAGAAACAACGCCGTGATCGATAGCGGCTCTTGCTTCGCACCACCACCTTGTCACCGCTATCACTGCTGCCCACACTTGTTGTCCAACTGTCTCCCTCGAGATCACCTTGCTATGTCATTCCTGCAGAATGCCGCGGGTAACACCTTCACCGGTGGTGTCTACAATAATGTCGCGCGAGATCAACAGATCCATAACACAGTGCACATTCATTCGGATGAAGCAGTGTTCTCAAAACTGAAACCTGCCCCTCGCGATGGATATCATGTTTTTGAATGTATGGAAGGAACTCGAGAGACTGTTTTTCAGAAGATTGAACCTTGGCTGAACTGCGCTGGTAGGTGAAAGCTATCTATTTACCTTTCCTCTTTATCTCAAGTAATAACTGACACAGATAATTCCCCTCAAACAAACATTCTATGGATTAGTGGTGCCCCTGGAGCTGGAAAATCTGCTATTGCATCTACTCTAGTCTCACAGCTGAAATTAAAGAAAAGGCTGGGATCCTATTTCTTCTTTAGGCGGGGTGACTCCAATCTGAATGATCCTGCTGCTTTGTGGCGCACTGTGGCATTTGATTTGGCATCATTTCACTCTGGTATGAAGGACAGTGTGGCCTCTTTCCTAGAAGGGTCAGGTTACCGTCATGAGCAGATCAAGTTCACCTTTGATGGCTTAATTAAAGGACCAGTGTATGAAAACCAGGATACTCTAAAGCCCCTACTTCCTGTCATTGTGATTGATGCTCTAGATGAATGTGGAAGAGAGGAGTCTCAAGCAGCTCAGAGGAGAAATCTCGTGAAGACTTTCAAAGATTGGGCATCTCTTCCATCCTGGTTGAAGCTAATTATCACCAGCAGAGATGATGTTATACCTCCATGCTTTCTTGATACCAATATCTGCTATCATATTGACCTGGAAACTGGAACTTTTGCTACTGCAGAGACAAACAAAGATATTTATCACTTCTTTGAACAGAGCTTCCAGGATTTATCCTGATTTATCCTCCAACCTTGTATTAAATGAAGATTGGCCTGGAAAATCAATTCTGGAAAAGCTTACCAGTTGTGCAGCAGGTCTATTTATCTGGGCCCATACTGCAATAATGTTCATGCAAAAGAGGGGTGGTGGTTCACAGTCTAGAAAGCTACAAATTCTTTTGTCTGGAAAATATGCCAAAGGAAGTGGCAGTGTAGATGCTCTGTATCTACAGATTCTTGAGGATGTTTGCAGGGAACAGGATGACTCTTGGATGCTTTCATTGCAAGGACTGTTGGGAGCTATAATAGTAGCAAAGGTACCATTGCACCATGGTGATCTCAAATATTTTCTTGGATGTTCAGATAATCTGGAAGATATAGATACAATTGATGAAATACTTCAAACATTGTCTCCAGTAATATATGTAACAAAGCAGGATGACTTGCTGCATCTAAGACATCTGTCCTTTGCTGAGTTTTTGACAAGCAAAGATGCATGTGGCTCAAAGTTCCTGATTGATGAAGGCAGGCATAAAGTCAAGATGGGCACTGCTTGTTTCAATATCATGAATGCTAGGTTGAAATTCAAAATTTGTAACTTGTCAACATCTTATCTATGCAATGATGACATGGAAGGGTTGCAATCTAAGATTGATGATTGTATTCCAACATTTCTTCAGTACTCATGTTGCTATTGGGTTTCATATGTGCAGGAAATATTGGCAGAGATTGGGGTTGTGGAAGAAGTGAAACAATTCCTATATACACATTTTCTCCACTGGTTAGAGGTAATGAGCCTTATTAAACAAGTTCCAAACACCTCAACTCATCTAAGGAGATTGGCTGATGAGCTCAAAGTATGTCCAGTATTTCTCAAATATCTAAAGTTCCTATGTGAAACTCAATTGCACAGGATTTTAACAAAGATGTTGGATGTTTTGCACAAGATGCAAGTCAATTTATCAGCAACTTTTGTTTTGCAATCATGTCAAGCACCCCACATATCTATCTATCAGCCTTGCCATTCTCTCCAAAGCAATCACTGATTAGGAAAAGATTTCTTCCTGATTTTGCAAATCTCTTATCAATAGTCCAAGGGCTAGGGGACCAATGGCCATTGGCTGTTAACACAATGATTGGACACACAGACAGTGTAAATTGTGTTGCATTTTCACCTGATGGGAAGTATGTGACTTCTGGATCTAGGGACAATACAATCTGTGTATGGGATGTGCAGAGTGGCCAGACTGTAGCAGGCCCATTTGAAGAACATACTGACTCTGTGGAGTCTGTTGCTTTTTCACCTGATGGGAAGTATGTGGCTTCTGGATCTTATGATAATACAATCTGTATCTGGGATGTGCAGAGTGGTCAGATTGTGGCAGGGCCATTTGAAGGACATACTTCTTCTGTGAAATCTATTGCTTTTTCACCTGATGGGAAGCATGTGGCATCTGGATCTTGGGACAATACAGTCTGTATCTGGGATGTGCAGAATGGCCAGATTGTAGCAGGCCCATTTGAAGGACATACACATTATGTGTCTTCTATTGCTTTTTCACCTGATGGGAAGTATGTGGCTTCTGGATCTGTTGACAATACAATCCATATCTGGGATGTGCAGAGTGGCCAGACTATGGTAGGGCTATTTAAAGGCCATACTTCACTTGTCTCTTCTGTCATATTTATATCTGATGAGATGCCTGTGGCTTCTGTGCCCCATCATGAAAAAATCATATCTCAGATGTACAGAGTGCCAATACTGTGGTAGCACCTCTTGAAGGTCATACTTCTTTTGTGTCTTCTATTGCTTTGTCACCTTACAAGAAGCATGTGAAGTCTGGTGGCAATGATATTCCAGTACTTCAGAATACATGTGGCTCCTCTACTCATACAGGTGTGTTGGACAGTCAGCAATCAACAGCATCAGTTTTCTCACCCAATTTTTCAACTTTTTCTTAGAAATTGTTGGCATGCAGCATACAAACACTCAGAGATCACTTTTTTCTGTCTCAGCTGAAATAATATTTTCACTTATTTCATTTTCTTATTAGCACATCTTCTATCTTAGTTACATCTCACTTCAAGACTCTCCTACTGCTTGGGGGCCCAAACATACTGCACTCTTGTCATGACCCTTATTCTTATGGATGGGTAGTAGGTCCTGATCATTTCCACAGTGCAGATGCTAAGTTTAGAAGACATACTGGCAATGCTCCTAATGGCCCTCTCATTTTTTGGGTTCCTTCTCAGTATAGGCTTGGTCTCTGTGATGGTGAAGTAGTATCTGTATTGGGTGACCATGTAGCTCAGCTAGATTTCAGTAAGTTTGTCCATGGTACTTTGTGGACAAAATGTCATAATCCTGTCCCCTAAATTTGTGCTACATATGCAGTTATTTATGTGTGACATACAAGATAGTTAGTGGATCTAATTGATAAGAACCATTTTGACCTTCATTACATTTGACTTTAATCTGCAAGATTAACTTTTAATTAAAAATGCAATAATGTGAACAATTCAGTGTTTGATTGAGGACAGATGCATTTCTTTTCTGTTTAATTTAATGTTTAGTTTTTAAGCTATCATATTCTAGTCACAGTAACTGTCCATACATCCTGGATCACTTTCCAATCAATTCTAACTCTCCCTGACTCTCTGCTATTTTCTGGGTTACTCTGGTCTTTTCTACCTTCATTTTGTATGTTTCAGCCACAGACACTAGTTAGAAGCATTGGACCATAATTTGCAGATCCAGGGACCAGTGAATAAGAACAGGAGCTGTAGTAAAAGCTTTCTTAAGTGTATTGAAAGCAGCATGACTGTCATTGGAGAAATCCCATCAGACACCTTTCTGAGTGAGTCAGGTGAGCAAAACAGTGATGTCAGAATACCTGGAAATGAACTGGTAGTAGAAATTAACAAATCCTATGAAATACTGTATGTCTTTCATTTTCTGTGGTTGAAACCAATCCTGGATAACCTTGACTTTGTCTTGAGACATTGTAAGACCTTCAGGAGAGAGAATATAGCTTAAATATTTCACATAATCAGAGTGGAATTTATATTTGTTGGCTTGAGCATGGAGACCATGTTTTTGGAAGCATTTGATGACTTCTCAAACATGTTTCTGATGTTGTAAAATGACATTGGAGTAGATAAGAATATTTCTAAATAGACAGTAGTGTAAATATCTAATAAATCCTGGAATATGTTGTTCATGAAAAACTGAAAAGTGGCTGGATCATTGGTAAGACCAGATGGCATGACAAGCCATTTGAAAGAGCTGTAGCAAGTTTGAAATGCTGTCTTCCACTTGTCATCTTCTGCAATGCAGACAAGGTGATAAGCATGTTGGAGATCTATTTTTGTATAGACACAAACTTTCCAAGGAGTATCAAGGTGATTTGAAATTAAGGGAATAACAATCTTTCTTGGTAATCTGATTCAAACCACAGTAATCAATGCAAGAGGTAGAGAGAGCCACCCTTCTTCTGAACAAGGAGGGCAGACATGCTGTGCAGGAATCATGAAGCATAAATAAAACCTACAGCTAAATGTTCATCAATGAACTCACATGAGGCTTGAAGCTCTGATTGAAAGAGCACATAAACCATTCTAAGAGGAGGCATGAAGCCTTCCTTGAAATTGATCTTTAAATCATAAGGGTGATGTTGAGCAGGTGAGTCAGCTCTAGTTTTGCTAAAATGTCAGATAATTCATGATATCCCTGTGGAATGGGTGATAAGTCTGCCAGGGTCTCAGAAGTAGATGTGGAGAGCCTGGAAAATGAAAGCTGTAATAATTGAATTTGGATGCTTTGAGCACCCTCCAAGTGACATGTGTACATAAAGTAGTTGCATTAATCAGAGACCTGGGGAGCTTTCTAAGAATCAGAAACAGACAGAGGTTCTACTGGTGTTAGAAAGTGTTTGAGTACATAAAAGGCACAAGCAGTTGATGTCAGAGTTTGATTGGTCTCAAGCATGGGGGTTCAGAAAGCAAGATGACTCAATGACCAGTTGATTGACATATTGTAATAGGTGAGCTATGCATATCCAAGAACCAACAAGCAGGATGAATCAAGTGAAGCCTTGGCCTTTGTGCTAGAAGAACCAGCCTTGTTACAATCCTTAGCCATATGACCAGTACCTCCACAAAACATGCAGAGATTATTGTCGAACTAGCATTGGTGCTCTTGGACAGTGTCACAGCCACAATTTCTTCTGACACCTTTACATTCCACCATCTTTCTGACATGCTTCTGATCTTTTCTGCTCATTTCCATTCCTTGCTAATCTCTGAACTATTGTTTAATTATTTGATGCTCACTTATACAATACTATTTCTATGTATACTTCTGCTCTGATACCTTTCTGCTTCCACTTCTGCTACTTTTACTATGTGTCAACAACTTCTATAATCCTCATATCTGTCAAGAACTTTCTTCTGGGTAAGACCTAGAAGTTCCAGGCAAGTAGTAACTCAGCAAGGGCAGGGAAAGTAACCAGAGACTCCAGAGTTTTCTCTGAAAATATGTTCTAACACTACAACAAGGAGAAGGGTCAAAAGTGGACAGTGGCTTCAGTTTATGTGCTGTGGCTCCCTTGCTCCTAACATCCAATTTACAGATGATGATTAGTGGACTTATTCAGAGGTAAGGTATGCAATACTCAACTTTCTGACTGGAGATTTTGTTGAGAACAAATAACAACAATAAGAGAGGATTTAGCAAATATAGATAGTTGAGGATTGTCAGAGGTAGCCTAGCCAGTGAAGGTGAGGCTAATAGCAATTAACAAACTGAAGAACAACAGTACATTTGAAGTACTTAAATACAACTACCTATAGTAATACCAAAAAGTACTAAGTCATACTAAGTAACATGAAGAAGTAAGTGGTCAAATGGAAGAGGGCATATGATGGTTAATAGTAATAATCAGAGAATGTGAACTAGAGGTTAATGCAAGGGATATATTATTAAGAGACTAGTGTCTGTGGCTGAAACATAGTAATTGAGAAATAGAAATGAACCAAAGTAAGGCAGAGAGTCAGGAGAGTGTTGGGATTGATGGAAACTGGTCTTGAGATTACAAGCAGCTATTATGATCAGAATATGACAGTATGCATAGTGTTGCTATTTCTGTTTTCATTATTACAATTAGAAATAATTATATTTAAGTAGCTCAACTTTGTACCCTGGTCACCAATCAGAATATTGACTAAGATTCCACCTAGTCTCTCAACTAAGCTCTAAGTTTCCTTTGTATTCTGACTCCCAACTCCTGACTCTGTTCAACTTCCCTTCTAGTTGGTTTATATTGACTAGTTTTACCTTGCTCTTGACACTAGACTTGGTCTCTAGTTGTCAGTCATCCAAGTCATCTACAACCACTTTCTGACCCTGCAGGACTTCCTTCCAACATGTGGACCACATCACAAGTTAGAACCCACAAGAACTGGAAGGGCACAGCATATAAGCTGAAGCCAACAGTTTTTATCTGTAGCATTACAATCAGAAACCCTTTTAACAATATTTCCAATGTTGTCTGACACAGCACTATTGTACCCTACAACCTCTAGTTCCTCTTTAATTTTGGGAACAAACCTTGATAGGCAGTCAATTTTCTGTCTTTTCTGAGTTTATCAGAAAGGCCAGGCTTCTTCAGAGCAGGTTTAGATGAAGTTGAAGTTGACAAGTTGTTGTTCAAAGATTTGTTATTGTTCCTACCATTGTTGTCTGAAGCTTTAGATAAATTGGACTGCTGGTTATTATTGCCAGATTTCATATCCCATTCCAGCCATCACTCATCACCATCCTGTCACACCCCAGTTCACCACAAACTCCAAGTCCTTGCAGCTGAGCTTCAGCAGCATCAGCCACACCACAGCCAACAACATGTTTCAGATATTCTGTATCTAGTCTTCATTCTCCACTAGTCTTCATTCTCTACTAGTCTTCATTCTCTACTAGTCTTCATTCTCTACTAGTTTCATTCAAATTCTTATCTTTCATCTCCACAAAGCCTTTCAGTTAGCTCTCTTAGTATTCATATATCCTCTGTTCATCTGACCCTCTTTCTATATATTAGTTACAATCTGACCTCTACTTCCACATGCTTTGTATGTTCAAATTGGACTAGTATTTAATGGCTTATCTATAGGAGTAGTATATCAGTAGTAGTATTCAAACTGTACTTCTTCAGTTTGTTAATTGTATTGTCAATCCACTTCCTGGCTTGATATGATCCTTATACTCTCTCAATCCCTTGTCCAATACTTTGGCCACTCTGGCCAATCTTTGGCCAATCTTTGGCCAACCTATTGTTTCTCTCCAATGAGCTGAGCTCTCATTGTTCATTCATATCTCTGTTCTTATTATCTCCTACTCTAAACACAGGACTAGAATAGTGGGTGGCACAGCACATAAGCTGAAGTCAATGTCCTACATTGTCTAGCGTCTCTAGGTATCATAGGACTTGCTCCTTGGCCATACTGTCCTACTTATCTGGCCATGTTCAGGTCTTGACACCAGAAGACTTCTTGCACTTGTCTTCTGATAATGGTCTAGGCATTATCAAGCATAGAAACAGTAATGCAGTGAATAGAAAATGGGGTATCATGGTTATCAGAAATCAGAATAGTATCAGAAACAATCAGAAATTTATTGGAAGTGTAATTTGGATTTTGGTATATGACAGCAGAGAAACTATCTATGAAGTGCCTGTGAAACTAGCTACTGTAATTTAAAGATCTAACTACTGGATATCCAGTTGTCAGCTCCTAGAGCTAATCTCCAGTATCACAGGAGTGACTACCTTCTATTTCCTGGTAGACTATAGGCAAATTCTCTAAGGAAGAAAATGCCCCAACAGTTGATATCCCTATCTACAAAGGTTACACACACTACAAGGCCAGTGCAAACTCCAAGACTAGCACAATCAAAAGATGTATGAGAAGATGGAGGAATATAGAGAGGTGAGGAAGTGATGAAGAGATGAGGGATGGAAGAAGAGATAGAGCTGGAGTTGTCAGGGAAGCTTCAATCTTCTGTTAGGGAAACACTATCAGGATGACAAGGCCACTTGGTAGTGTCTAGTGATGACAATAACACAACTCTTCCCTGGAATACATGCAGTTCCTCTAATGTTGCAGGTATATTGTACAGTCAGCAATCAAAGACATGGGCTTTCTAATTTATATTATGCATTAGTTGATGGCAAAATTTATATAAAACATCATAAATCCTCCAACTTTCTTCTCAAGGCTGATAGTATGCAGCACACCAAAACTCAGAGGTCACTTTTTTTCCCTCAGTTCAATAATAAGCTCATTCAACTCCTTTCTCATCAGAGCATCTTCTACTTTAGTTACATTTCATCTGAGGACTCTGCAATTGCTTGAGGGTTCCAGCATACTGCACTCCTGCCATGACTCTGATTCCTATGGATGGGTAGTGAGTCCTCATCACCTAAACAGCTCAGTAGTTGGGTATGGAAGACATCCTGTAAATGCTCCTAATGGTGCTATTATTTTTTAGGGCTTTTCTTAATATAGGTTTAGTCTCTGTGATGGCAAAGCAATATCAGTTATAACTGATCATTCAGTTCAGATAGACATTAGTAAGTTTGTACATGGTACTTCATAGGTGCAATGTCAAGATCCCATGCTCTGAATTGGTGGTATTGGTGTAGTTATTCATGTATGCTGTAGAAATTGGTGGAAGTAACTGATCAAGGTTCAGGATCATTTTGAGCTCCATCACATTTGACTCCAACTTTAACATTGGTTAGCAGATGTCCGGGTCGTAATACTTTTCACTTAAGCTATGAAATTGGGTAAAAAGCATATGAAGCCTATCCCTAAAGCATAATTAAGGCATTTTTTAGGATTTTAGGATGATTTATTAATATCTCGAATCATGCACAGCAAGCAGTGACATACTTCTTACAGCTTCCTCGGGAACCTCCCTGCCCTGCTCATGCGCCCCATCTCTCCATTCACATACAGACAGTCCGGGATCCATGGGACCATCCACGCGAACACCTGTGCGACCAGCATATCGTGAGTGCACGACGTCGAAACCCGCCTGGTCTTGGCGAAGAATTTGATGCTCTAGCGCTGTTAAAATGACCCGGAACGATGGCGACGACGCGCATGGGGTACGCGGCGCGATCCAGCCTAAGGCTGCAGCACGTCTTCCAGAAAATGCCAGTCGTCTGGATGCATGGATGCTACCGGCATAGCGCGTCGTCGGGAGCCTGCGAGTCTTGAGGGCGCCTTTGGAGGTGGGTTTGGCCGGGTTAGCCTCGAGCTGGAGGTAATTGACCAGTAGGTATGTTGATTTTGGGATGAAGAGATGAGGAGATGAGGAAACACGTACTAGAGCTGCTCTTAAACGTTCGTCACACATCCCTGCGTCCGATCTGCACCAGCCTGCGGGTTCACAAGACGTTCACCCACTTCTTCAGCATCAGTCTCGTCATATTCGCTGTCCCAATCACATTCATCGCTGGCAAAATCCCATAGGACCTCGCCGAGTGCTCCCAGTGCTCATCGATAACGTTCCCTGCGAGCTTCCAACGAGGACATAGCGGTCTACAAGCGCGGAATCTTATTACGCCAGAAAGTGGCCTTCACGTCAGGCTCGGTAGGAGGGGGATAATTTACGCCTCCAGTTGCACATAGAAGGGAAGTGTTCGAGCCGCTCTCTCGGTGGCACGTGTCTCCAGATGCATCGCGGAGAGATGGAGAAATAAAGTCTAAAAGGTGGGCGCGGGGAGGGGGAAGACGTTTCGAAGGTAGAGAGTGGGCACGTAGGTCCATTTGGATTTAGCGAAAGTGAGGAACGCGGGGGGGGGGGGGGAAAGGAGCATTTTACCTTTGCAGTTGCGGCTACTTGCTACTATCACAGCCCTCGAGGAGACCCATGTGCCCCTCGTTTTCTTCCACCGTGACGCATGACTCACGTCATCCACACCCACGTCACCACCCTGTCAAGTGCATTCAAGTCCACCTGCGTTCGTGTCGAGGGACAGAGTCTTTGCAGTGTAGTAGTGGAGACAGAGGATCAACCCTGTTGATGCCCAAGGATCGGTGTTCTCAGTCGAACTAGGACCTGCATCAGAAATCGAGACATCGAGGCAATAGTATGGATGCGGCAAAGTAGTTACAATGTTCGGCGGCCGCGAGAGCGGTCGAGGCTCGAGCAGGTCGACATGGTCGAACCCAACGCTGCAAGCGCATCCACTGCCCTAGGAGACAATTGCTTACGTCATACGTATCGAGCTTTCGGCGCTCGTCTCCGTCTCCCAGCGTCTCCCTTCGTACATTGAGTCCTCCGGCACCGTTGTTCCCGTTCTCCAGTGCTCAGCTTTCAACATCAAATCCAACATGCCTTGCTCCTTTCTGCGATCATCCGTGCATCATTCCCCCAAACCTTCCAGTAACACCTCTCATCTCACCCAGATTTCGCTGCTCTGTCCCGTCATCCCTCGGCTCACTAGCACCGCGCGATATCCTGCAGTTGCGTGCAGTTGCCTGCAGTTGCCTGCTCACTTCCACGCGTCACCTTTCACCAAGAATCTGGTCCAGGATACAAAGCGCCGCCACTGCCTCCACCGTTCCGTCTTCACGATTTGCAATCCCCAGGCCCTGAGCGTGGTTTCACCCACGCTGCCGTGCAGTTCCTCGGTGTCTACGGGGCTTGACGTGTCCGCGGAGAACATGCAACAGTTCTATGCTTTCGAGGATGCCAAGCTTTGCTCTAATTTTCGTCAGTCCCCTTCCTCATTTTCCCTCTAGAGTTCGCTCAAGCGCGAGTTACTAGCTAACATTTGACTATCCGCCCAGATATACTAGGGGCGGAGGGTTTATAAGCGGATGCAACATCTCATCAGGGGTGAGTTTCGTCTTTGCTGTACGTTGCTCACTATACTCCTCGCTGACGAAAGACCATTCTCATCTGAACAGTAGTGTGCTTAGTCCAGCGAGCTCGAGACCTTCTTCTAGAGCAACTCCATCGCATCCAAACTCGCGCATGAGCCTCCCTATGGATAGTTCACGAACTCCTATGAGTCCTGTCTGCGTCCGCCGTCGTCCCCGGACCTTCGTACGCCCACATCGCATATCGTATATACTCAAAGATAAGCGCTACCATAACGCTAAACCTCAAAAGTGCAAATAGGTCATTTACAGACTATTGCCTTTAGCTTATCCAGGATACAGAGCACTGTAGTACCCTGGCAAAGAGCGTACATAATGTCAATCAGTAACCAGCACATCGCTCGTATCACTCCACGCAATGGATCATCCAATGTAAGTTTTGTCGTCCCCCTGCGTGCAATCTGGCGGCTGAACAACCCTATTCAGTTCTCGATCTCATATTCACGTAAACAACGACACATCCCAGAACTGCACATCCAAGCGCGGGATCGACGTCCAGCAGCTTATCCCTGCTCTGTACCCACTTTTACTAAGTGCGCGGCTGAATAGCCCGCTACACTTACCGATCGCGAATTCATGTCCAGTTGCGACGCGTGGCTTCACATCCAAGCGAGCGTCTCCGTCCAGCGTCTTGCATTCCTCTCTGGATCCTTGGAGCCCACGTCGGTGGTTTGACCACGTTAACTCATTAAGTAGCAGCTCGCAAGCCGCTGTTTCTTCCGCGATATCTCTCCCAAATTCATCCTGTACTGTGACGGTACCTGCCTAGAATCACCGCGAGCGGTAGGCACAGCTTCCTCGATTACATACTGATTAGACAATAGACACCTGGCTGCATGCGAGCCGACGAGGCCTACTCCCTTTCCGATATCTTCTTCCCCTCTATGCTATTGATCGAGGCGTGTCATGAAGAGGCTAGTGGTACCGGGAGATCGCCAGAAGAATATCTTTGATGGGCACGCCTGCAGTTGGCTCTATGCTTTTGATCGAAGCGTGTCGAGGAGAGGTTGGCAGTTTCGCAGCAATTCGTTTGGGCGGCAAAAGCGCCATAGTCAATATACGACATCCTCGCACTCTGGTTGGTATACGATGTCCACGTGCTCGAGGTTACGGACGGGTATGGGCGGAGAAGTTGGCGGTCATCGCGCTGTCGAAGATGCCTGGGGCGATGGCGTGAATGTAGTAGAACAGACGAGTTCCTTTACTTGATCTTGCAGGTACGTCTGAGTTGTGATAGCGAGAAGGAAGAGGAAGTCGGACGGCAGCTACAGTGCAAACGGGATCATTGCTGCACTTGACTTCTCTGTGTCAAGTATAGTTTGAGTCGTGGAAAGCTGGAGGTCAAGAAACTGGGCGTGATAGAGTGCATACAGTGCCGTTCCGTTACCACATACTACTTACCGAGATGGCTGCGTTTGACTTAATTATGCGCCCATAATCACTCGGCCATTCTATTCACAAAGTCTTTCATTTTAATCAAAAGCTGAATATAAGGCGTATATAGCATAGGTAAAGTATTTCTAAATTCTAGGGAATGAATTCCGTTATCAATACCTCAAATTAATGATTCTAACGAGTAGCGGTTTACCTGTTACAAGGCAATGGAAGCGGCAAGAGATCAATTCGGATGTTTACCTAGGCCATGAGCGGCACTTCAGGGATTGTGAGCGTACTAGTCGTCGTGGAAGGACACAAGGAGGGTTCCGGGCTCGGGAGAATGTATAGCTTATGTAATAATCAATGTCCGACTCCAGTCCGGCCGCGTCATACGATCACTGATGGCGCCGGCATTGTGTACACTTTCTTTTCACATTTACCTCGTTAGCTTCCTCCACTGAATCTATTCATTGAATTTCGTGAATCATCTCTACAGAGTACATTCTCTGCAAGTCAATCATGGCAGAAGACCCTAGCGATATATCGGCAGTGATGCAGAGAATGTCGATGTCCGCCATGGCGAGCAATGACCCACTAGTGAATAATCGACACATTGAAAGCATGCTCGGAGTGCTACTGAATGCAGCTATAAATAAATTGAGGTAAGGAATCACCTTCTAAAGACAACCGTACTATACCTATGCTGTTCATTCTAGATGCTACTTGGATAACAACACCGTCATCGAGACTGATATAAGTTTGAATACCCAGTATTTTGCGTCAAAGAATAGTTACTCTGGTGATGTGGATATCAGGGATACATTGTAAGTACGATCCCATGTATTCACTTCACGTTGAACATCAATTCTACAGGTGCGAAACCCCTGCACTGACTGTAGAACCTGGGTTCAATATCCACGCCGCCAGGTCATCTCTAGCTGAAATTTCATCAGCTTACAGATCATCCTCCAAGTCTATCGATCCGAACCATCCGCGTCTCTTTAGTGAAATAGGACGTCTATTTAAACAACGATTTGAACAATCGCACGATCGCGCAGACATGGACAGCGGAGTGCTTGCATTTGGGACTGCGCTATATCTCACATCCGAAAGTGATTCTACTTTCCACACCTGTGTCCACGAATATATGGTGGCCCTAATTGGTCGCTACAAGCTTTTGGGTGATCTCTCGGACATAGATGCGGCGATTGTTGCGGTTCAGCATGCCATCTCGGTCAGTTCAAATGATAACATACATAAGCCTCTAGCATTACACAATCTGGGGACATTATTCAAAAAACGCTTCGAGTGCACTGGATCAATTAAGGATATCGAAGAATCGATTTCCATCCAGCAGCTTGGTATCTCTCTCGCACCACATGGCTATGCCATCGCTGCGGAGATGTCCAACAATCTAGGCAATTCCTTAATGGATCGCTTCAAAATCACTAGAGACACTAAGGATATAAATGCTTCGGTCTCCGAATTCCAAAGAGCCGTGCATATTACTCCTGAAGCCGATCCCAAGATGCCGAACTTTCTCTTGCATCTTGCCCAATCTCTCCGTGAGCGGTTCGAAAGCATATGGGATTTTACAGATGCACATCTTGCCGTTTCAGCAGGCGAGAAGGCAGTTCTTCTGACTCCCGACCATGAGATTGACTCGAAAGCACAACGCCTCGATGACCTCGGGACGACGTTTCTTGGCCGTTACCCATTCACTGAATCTCTCCTTGATATCGACCAGGCTATTTCCGCTCATGGCAAGGCTGTGGATCTCACGCGAGAAGGTGATATAGTCCTTCCACGGCGACTCAGTAACCTTGGAAATGCATTGTTGACTCGATCTGGGCGTACTTCCAGTGCAAAAGATGCTGACCATGCAATTGCAGTGTGTAATAAAGCCATCCAGCATTCTCGCGATGGCTCTCCGGACTTGGCTAATATTTATAACAACCTAGGGAACGCCCTGCTCATTCGCTTTGTATGCGACATGAATTATGCTTATATCGACCAGGCGGTGGCAGCATTTAAAAGCGGACTCGATACCGCTCCTGAAGGAAATATAGTTTTCCGCACACGGCTGCTGCTTAATATGGGAAAAACACTTATGATTCAATTCGAATACTCCCGTGATGTTGCTCTAACAGACGAGGCGATCAAAATGCAACGAAAGGTCGTAGAACTCCTCCCAGAGGGTGCTCCCCAACTCCCAAGGGTCTTCGAATACTTAGGAGATTCTTTCCGATCTCGCTTTGAGAAGACGCACGACATGGCGGATATCAATGAGACTGTTGATGCTTATCGAAAGGCGGAGCATGCGATTCCCCGAGGCCATCCACGTTTTAAAACGATCTTACGATCTCTTGGGGATGCGCTGTTGAAGCGTTATCAGGTTCAAAACAATATCAGTGACTTGAAAGAAGCCATTCAAGTTCTCGAAAATGCTATACAGCAGCATTCCTCGGATAGCACAAGCTTGGCTTTTCCTCTAGATTCCCTTGGCTCTGCCTTTCATCATCTTTTTAAACGAACTCGGGACCTTGCGGACATTGACAAAGCAATTTCTGCACATCAGCGATCCGTGGATCTCACGTCTAGGAGCGATAAGGATCTTCACATGCGACTACAAGGTCTAGGAATCGCGCTGGTGGCACGATCAGAGCACACAGGCAATCTCGTGGATTATGAATCTGCAATTTCAACAAATCAAAGTGCTTTGAGTGTAACACCTCTAGGAAACGACAATGGTGCGCGCCACATGATCAACATCGCCACTTCACTCGTGGCTAGATTTCAGCGAACTTGGGACATAAATGATCTTGACGAAGCGGTAAATATTCAGCGCAAGGCTTTGCAGCTACTCGGCGAAGGTCATGATGATACCCAATCGCACCTGTATAATTTAGCTCAAATGCTGTTGAGTCGGGCAGATCATACTGGAGAAATGCGAGACCTCGATGAAGCAGTGATCCTATCTCAAAAAGCGCTCGACCTTACCCCCGAAGAAGATCTCCTCAAACCTAGCCGTTTATCGAACCTCGGACTTGCCTTACGACTACGCTTCGAACATACTCGAGATCCAATTGATATTGAAAAATCCGTCTCACTTCTTCAGAAAGCTACCAACATGTTCACTGCTACTAGTCAATCTGATTCAATCTGTTTGCATTACCTTGGCTTGACTTTGCTTCGTCGGTTTGAGAGCACTGGCTCTGTCAATGATATTGTCGAAGCTATTGCCGCACATCGTGAATCTATACGTTCAACGCCGGATGGGCATTCGAACCTGCTATTATATTTTAGTGGTCTCGCAGAGTGCCTTCATAAACACTTTGCGTGTACGGGTGATAATTCTTCTATGAATGAAGCCATCTCAGCATGCACAAAGGTGTTGGACCTTGTTCCTGCTGACCATGAAGCGATACCGAGTATGCGAATCAATCTAGGAAACACATACAAGTCCAAATACAGGCGAACAGGTAATATGAAGGACTTGCAGGCATCCTCAGACCAGTATCGACTCGCAGCTATACATGTCAATGGCGCACCATCCGTAAAACTCGGTGCGGCGCGAGTTTGGGCAACTTCATGCGTATTTTTTGATCAATCTCAACCATTGGTCGCATATAGTATTTGCCTCGACCTCCTCCCTCAAGTAGCTTGGTTAGGATACACAATAGATTCCCGGCATTCGCACTTGGCCTCAGAGGAGACTTCTGATCTGCCTAGTGAAGCTGCCGCGGCCGCAATTGCTTTGGGAGGCAGCGTTGAACAGGCTTTGGAGTGGTTGGAGCAAGGCCGTTCTATAGTCTGGAATCAACTGAGCAATCTTCGTAGTCCATTTGAACTCGTTCGTGATCAGAATCCTTCTCTTTCTGATGACCTTTTGCGTGTTTCGAAAGCGTTGGAAAGTGCTGGTTCTGGGAAGAATGGCATTTTGCCTTTGGATCTTGATACAGACAAACTTATTGCCATGGATGAGGAGACTCAGAGAAGACATAAACTGGCGGATGAATGGGATGACTTATTAGCCAAAGTTCGTGAAATCGATGGATTTGGAAACTTTTTAAGATCCATGAAATTCTCTCAACTCGCCAACTCCTCGCCCTCATCGGGTCCAGTTATCGTTATCAATGTCCATAAAATCCAATGCGACACTATAGTACTAATCCGCGGCAAAACCAACGCTTTATGCGTTCCTCTCTCTCAGTTTTCTTATGAAAAAGCCCAGTTACTTCAAAAGTCGTTAGGCTCATGTGTAGCATCTGCTGGGCGTCAGAGTAGAGATGTTCGCCACGTTAAACGAACTATCAAAGGAAAACCTTCACATGGATTGAAAGATATCCTAGCTGAACTGTGGACTTGCATCGTGAAACCTATTTTAGATGCCCTTCGCATCCAAGTAAGTACGCAAATTCCATTAATAGTCAAGTGCTAAACAAGTCTTTCAGCCGATCGACGACCCATCCAGAGTATGGTGGTGTGCGACTGGACCGTTAGCATTTCTTCCCCGGAATATACACAGATCAGGATAAAGGAAACAAGATCTCCGATTTTGTAATCTCGTCGTACACTCCAACAGTTAGCGCCGTTTTGGATGATGTGAAGATTCATCATCAGAGGTCAAAGTTTAGAGGACTACTTGCTGTGAGCCAGCCAGACACACCAGGACAAATACCTCTTCCGAGTACACGAGAGGAGATTCGTCATATCCAGAGAAGTTTTTCTGAGGCAAATATGCAGGTCGACTGCCTTGATGGAGCATCAGCCACCGTCGAGTCAGTAATGGACGGTATGAAAACCCACAGCTGGGTTCATCTCGCTTGCCATGCTTCTCAAGCCGTCAAAGAGCCCATTCGGAGTGCATTCCATCTACACGACGGTCCTCTGGAGCTATCCACAATCATAAAAGAGCAATTACCGCATGCAGAGTTTGCTTTCCTGTCAGCGTGTCAGACAGGAGCGGGAGATCAGAAGCTATCCGAGGAAGCAGTTCACCTTGCAGCTGGAATGCTGTCAGCAGGATATCGTAGCGTCATTGCTACAATGTGGTCGATACAGGATGAAGACGCGCCCAGGGTAGCACGAGTCGTTTATTCTCGTCTTCTAGAGGAAATACAAAGTAATAATCCTAGCTATGAAGGAGCTGCCAAGGCTCTTCATTATGCGACCGGTGATCTTCGGGAGAAGTTGGGTTATTCTGAGGAGGCACTTTTGTCATGGGTGCCCTATATACACGTCGGCCTTTGAGATCGGAAAACCAGTCGATAGTAACCAAAATCGCGTTTCCATGTTACCCGTGTCTTCACTTAGTCTGAGCATGGTGCCACCCGAACGATTCTGATGAAGAACATAAAAAAGTTCAATATGTTTATATGTTGAGTGACATTGGTCCAGGCTTCCAAGAATTCAATGCTACTGTCTGGATGTGTGTTCAACGACTTTAAAAGGCATGGAACACGAAATCGACTTCAAATGCATTGTGTATACGTCAGTCGGCGTGCCAGAAAAAAGTTCCTAGGGAGATATACCCAGAGATCGTCAGGGGAACATCTGCGATGGGCACGCCTGCAGTTGGCTTTACGCTCTCTGCTTTTGATCGAAGTGCGTCGAGGAGAGGCCGGCGGTGTCGCAGAAGTCCGTCCGGACGGCCAAAGAGCCATCGTCAATATATGATATCCCGGCACTCGGGTTGATACAAGGTGTCCTCGCGCTGTCGAAGATAGCCAGTGTGATAGTATGGGGGTAGTAGAGCAGACAAGTTTGCTTGCTTGACGTTGCGGGTAAGTGTGAATTGTCGGAATGGCAATGAGAGGGGATGACGAAATGTGCAATCGAGATCATGCAGTGCTCCCTGTCTGCGTTTCTCTGGAGCATGTATGATTTGCATTGTGGAGAGCAGGGGATCCAGAGGTTGTGGGCGATAGAGATTCCGGCCCGTCACCACTTACTGCTCGCTGAGATCCCTGTGTTCGATTGATCTTTACACACAAAAAACCAGTTGGTCGTTCTCACTATAAAGCCTTTCATCTGAATCGAAAAGTTAGATATAGGGTGTATAAACCGGTCCACATAGCCTAGGTGAAGTATTTCTAAATTCTAGAGAATCAACTCAGTCTATCAGTACCTCGAGTCACGCCCGACAAGCAGCAGCTTACATCCTACAGCTTCCCCGTGAGCCTCCCTGCCCCACTCAGGCGTACCATCTCCCCATTCGCATACAGGCAGTCCAGGATCCACCTGACTATGCGAGCGAACTTTGGGCGGCAAAAGCGCCACGGATAGACGATGTCCGTGCTCTTGAGGCTGCGGCTCGTCTGTAAGGGCAGAAGGAAGGCGGCGGTCAAAGAGTAATGGTGATGATGCGGATGCGTGCCGTGGACCATGGTGCGAACGTGCTGGAGACTACGGGGCGTCTTGTAGGGGTAGAATGGTCGGTTGGCGATTGGGCTGCGTGAGGAATAGTGACAATACAGCGCGCTATGGATGCGTGAAGGGTATGACGGTGCCTTTGGAGGTAGGCTACCCATCAAACTGTAGGCCGTCAAGAAGTGAGTTTATTACTTCTGAATGAAGAGAGAGGGTAAAACACGTACGTAGCTGCGCTAGCAACGGGAACACCGCACCGCGCTGCTGCCGTGCTTTTTCGTCAGCTCCTTCAGCCCCAACTGACCTCGTCAAATTCGCCGCAACCGTTAGATTCACCACGCGCGTCGGTTTCCCTGCAACCGCGAAGTAACACAATATCTGCTCGAGTTGCTCCCCATGCGCGTCGATATTCATTTCCAAGAGCTTACAAGGACAGAGCCCTTTACAAGATATGCGAGTCATTCAAAAACAACACGGATCTTACGTCGGCTAGGCAGGAGGAAGGGCGATTCGCGTCTGTTCGACACGAGAACAAAGGAGGAACTCGAGCCGCCCATCTAGAGGCACGTGGCTTCAGACGTCAATGGGAAACATGGCAAGAAGAAGGATGCAGGAGGGTGGAGATTTAGAAGCGAGAGAGGATGAGGGGAGGCATTAGGCCCGGCACAAGGTTGAACACGTCGCCGAGAGCGGTCCTGTATTGCGAGTTCGTTGATGGCGGTGAAGAAGGTAGAGAGGGCAAGCGAGGAGACGATATCGGGTTGGATGTGCTTGATGAACCTATGTGGCAGATGAAAAACGCGGGGGCGAAAGGAACACACGGGCTCACCTTGGAGACTGTTCACTGAATGGACTCCTCATACCCTGCCACTTTGACCCGCGTCACCGTCTGCTACATCTTTGCATCCGAATCAGTTTGTCGACTGCAATGTACTTTTATTGAAGCTGCTTACAGGAGACAGTATTTACATTGGCCGGGAATTTCATCAAGACAAAGTGGGCGTGGAATCATTATAACCGTGCCAGTGCTCGTGCTCTCCGCATATCTTCGCGTTCGCGTCCAGGGTTAGTGTCTCGGCACATTGGAAAGGGGCCTGCTGGTATAACGTCATTGGTATTCATAGTCCTGCGGGAAGTTGTAACGGATATGATCGAGACATCAAAGGCAGAAGGCAATTAATCGCATCGCACGAGTTGTTTACGTGATCCTCATATCAGGCTTCGTCGTCGTCACCTCTCATCCGCGACCTCGGCACCGTCAAACGTCCAACATGCTCCGCGCTTATTCGTACGTGTCCTTCGCCTCGTTTCTCCCAAGCCATTCACTGACCTGCGTCCCATTCCAGTGATCTCGCGCCGTCTCCCACCACCCGGCTCATTTCGCGCCAGGTCACATGAGTCGCCCACTCTCACAAGATCGTCCCGATGCGAAGCGTCGTAATCACCTCTCCGATGTGTTATTTATGAAGCCTATTACTCACATCCCGATGCGGCTTGCCTACGCTTGCCCGTATGTCCATCCCGTTCAAGTTGAAACACCATCTAACCTGCCTCATCCCAATCAGGTCTCCTTGCTCCGTAACAGCGTCCCGTCCCTTGGCTAACTGTGTGATAACTCGCTGCCGCCACCTACAACTTCTCACAAAAGATCCGCCCCTTAATTCTAATCATCGTCTTGCCTCCTTCGCGCATCTCCCTCCACCCTAAGTGCGGCGTCTTCGCCTAGACCCCCAGTCTGCATCACGAAGTTTCCCGGAGAGCTACTTTCAATGCTCTCGAGGACGCCAAGCTGCGCGCAGGTATCAAGGAATATTCGTGAGCACTCTCTCTCATTTACATATTTGGGCTTGGCTAACGCTCACCTTGCTAGCGGGTGGCCGACCGTCCTGCATGCCTCCTTGAACTGCGTGCTTATAGTGCAGGTGTGATATTGTCCTCGGGAGTGAGTATTTATTTTGTCTACTGCTCCCGAAGATCCATGTTCGCTTACGAAGGGCAACACCATTGCAGGGTATATACCAGAAACGAAAACGAAAGTTGCGCCCCCATCTAATCACCCACCTTATCATGATGGAAGGGGCAGATAAGATGTCATCGCCGCCGATTATGGCGCCTTCGGCTTGTCACCGGTGATGTGTCCCCGGATAATTGTTTGGCCGCTACTGGCACTTGACAGGTAGTTTCACGCATAGACAACATGATCATAGTTAATAGTTAGTAATAAGCATTCGCACTATATATAGTGCACGTTAAATAGTTTACACAGTATACTAGTCATGAAAGAAGGATGCTTAAAGTGATTATAAGCAAGTGAGCAGTAATAAAGTATTTGAGAGACAACATTAGTTGGTATCATAGAAAGGATCAGACATTATAAAATCAGTGTCTCCGTCATCGGGATACATTGTGTGTCTGTTAATACTCTGGAGGGAATCTGTATGATATTGTTCAGTTATCTGTGTAGAAATTGGGTCTATAGCGTCAGAATTGATGGCAGCTGCATAGTCAATCTCTAGCTTGACATCAGTTTCAGATGGACAGGAAAGAGATGACCTTCGAGAGGCACTCCCACAAAATAGAAAAGATTAATACTCTAATGTGTAATGATCAGTATTGTTGCTCTCTAAGAACCCAATTCATGCACACTGTAGGAAATAGACCTTTGCCTTAATCTATGCATCCACAGAACTATTGTATCCTTTCACCCTTTAGATTGTCACCAGTCAATTATCAAGATACAGTGCATGAATGTAGAAAGCCTTGGATGGATGTACTCGACCAATTGCAAAAGATATTTAACGAAGAGCACGTCGCATGGTACTTACTATCCAGGCAAACGATGATAACGATATATATTCATGCGAGACACATGAGATCGAGACGGCGAGCATATGAGGTATTGATACATCACAATACTAACCGGATGAAACCAGTAACCTGATCATAAATAATCATTAGCTTTTAATTTTAAATAAGCACAAAAAAGACGTACCAAATGTAAGCAATACAATAGCCTAGAACCATTGTTGCATCGGGATTCTGCACCATGAGGTCAGAAAGCGCACATTTTTCGTAGCGAAGCGCACATACCTTGGATACTTCTTCTTATCACTGGCTCTCAGGAGCGAGTGTGCGCAGAAAGAAATAGAGAGCGAGGATGCTATATATTCCACCAATATGCATCCAAGAACACAGAATGCTAAATAAAGCAAAATAAATCAAGGGACTTTGGTGAGAAATGTAGAAATCCTCAGACTAGGCGAAGAGATTAGATGAGGGATGTTGTTTGCTGAAATTGGTCAAGTTGAAATTCTTGATTGACCAGGATTCGAAGGGATGTATCCAACACAAAGGAATTGCTCATTTGTTGTAATGTATTTCAATGAGCATTGCCATAGTGAGTAAGTTCAATCAGTCTGAGCTCGGTGTATATGTCGAAGTACTGAGGTGCATGTCAGAAGAAATCGCGTGCGCGCATCGCGCGGGTGTGACCGAGGCGTTGACATATATGCAAACACTGCCAAATTTCAGTCCCTTACCCTCGGAGGCCGGAGATAACTGCGGCGGGCTCGGTAGTCAAAAACGAAACTCATGCCTTATCGCTTTGATACCATGCAGATAATAGAATGCCAGGTACTTTCGTTTTCGTTTCTGGTCTATACCGACCATTGCACCAACGCGGCGAACTCAAAGCTCTCCTCCCAACATCACCATCCCTTACTCCTCGGTTCTCGTCGTGAAAGGAAACCCCTAATGCCCCAATTGCCCCATCTCTTGCGTTGCCGCGCACTCAGTATATGCTCTCGAGGACGCCGAGTTGTGCACAGGTATTAGCATGTATTCGTGAGTCTTCTCTCTTAGTCGCGTGTTACAGCTGGCTAACGTTTTCGCCACAGCGAATGGTCGAACATCCCATAACTCTAGTGTATGAATGTCGAATTTCTGGGCGGGTGCAGTATCCTTCTCTGCTCTCTGGAGTGAATATCCCTTCTTGCGTTATGGTTGTCAAGGTACGCGTTTTCTGACGAACCACGATAAGCATCTAAAGTTCAGACAGCAGTGCACCAATTCGGAAGTAGCTTACCTCCTACAGCTTTCCTGGGAGTCTCGCCGCCCTGCTCAAGCATATCGTCTCCCAATTCAGGCACGGACAATCTGGGATTCCATGAAAACTCCATGTGCATAATTCTGTCAGGGACCAAGGAGCCACAGTGCACGGTCTCGAGATGCACCTGGAGTTGGCGATGATGCTAGTGCTGATTGCGCCAGCGCAGCAGCCACAGATGGTGACGAGAAAGATAGTGTCCGCCGTGTGATTTTGCTTGGGCAAGCGGCAGGTCCCCCAGAAGCGGAAGGCTAGCCATCAGGAGGGTGTGGTGATGGGGATGACATAGCACGAAGAGTCCAAGGGCGCCTTTGGAAGATGCTGTAGGGTTGGCTGGCGGGCTAGGGGTAGTGAACGAGTTACTGAGTTGAATATGAGGTGAAGAGATACAGAGAGCATATACCATAGTTGCACTTTCCATGAGCGCCGCCACGCTGCGCTCTTCCCGCGTTACCCTCCTCCGCTTCCAGGGCGACATTCATCAGCTCCTTCAGCTTCAGTTCTTGAACTTCAGCACTTCCGTCAAAATCACTGCGGCCGTAAAACCTCACAGATCATCATCGAAACCTGTCCCGCATGTCATAGACTAGGATATAGCAGTCTACAAGCACGGTATCTCGTTCCGCTAGAAAGGTATCTGCCTCTCAAGCTTGATAGAAGTGAGAGGATGCGCGCCTCTTGTTCCACACGGGTTGGAAAGTTCGAGCCGCTCATCCGGGGGTGCATGGATGTGATAGAGAACGGTGCATCGCGGAGATATGAGAAGGGGGAGTGGGCACGGGCAGTCGAAAGAGGGTTTGAGATGTAGAGGCAGAGGTGAATTGTAAGAAGTGAACGAGTATCCTATGTTCATTTGCCCTGCACGCAACATTTTGGCGTCGGATGGTAGAACTTTTCGATGACCGGCGGTGAGTTTTGTAATGTTGTTCGCCGAATGTGTCTTCAGGATTTTATGCTATTCTCAATTTGCCATCCGATGCGGCGTGTGCTAACTACGCTAGCATATATATAGTGAGTGGTTGAATAGACGCCTGCAACTAACTCAACTAGTGACGTTCTTTCCTGTGACGAATCTCCAACGACCTTCGATCAGGAGACCCGCCTATATTTTCTCACGTGCAGCGGGTTCGGAGTGCTTTGACGATACGCTGATACTGCTGCCCATCTATGAGCGCAAGGCTCTTGACTTCAGGACCGGGAACCAATGGAGCCAGAGATGGGTTCCACTACAATATATGCCGAATGATCTCTGCGATACCAATCTGGAATTCTTGACACAATTGTTCTAGCCAGCTAAATTTTTTCTCTCTGCGTAACCGAGGCCATCTCAGATGAATGCATATGCATTGGCTGCCGGTCTGTGGCACCACATCATATTGAGGCGAATCAGCCTCGCTTGACCACGGAAAAAGGAACCGTGATTGGTTGGCATAAGCAGTGCGAAGACTGAAGTGGGATGCGGCAATGCATTTATACATATTAGAATACATCATCTCCCTAGTCCTTCGGAGAGATTAAAGATGGATCAAAGCGAGCTCTTGCATATAAATGTACGGACTGACATAGGATGTGGGATTTCTGCGGCCCAGATGTCATTCCAGTATTCTATGTTTAGGAAATGACAGACGTGTGACTGCAGTGGAAGCCATCGATACAAACAACGCCATGATCGATAACAACTCTTGCTTCGCACCACCACATTGCCACCGCTATTGCTGCTGCCCACCTTGTCGTCCAACAGTCTCACTCGAGATCGTCTTGCTATGTCATTCCTGCAGAATGCCAAGGGTAATACCTTCACCGGTGGTGTTTACAATAATGTTGCGCGGGATCAACAGATCCACAACACAGTGCATATTCATTCGGATGAAATGGTATTCTCAAAACTGAAACCTTCCCCTCGCGATGGATATCATGTTTTTGAATGTATGAAAGGAACTCGAGAGACTGTTTTTCAGAAGATTGAACCTTGGCTGAACTGTGCTGGTAGGTGAAAGCCACCTATTTACCTTTCCTCTTCATCTGAAGGAATATTTGATATAGATGATTCCCCTCAAACAAACATTCTATGGATTAGTGGTGCCCCTGGAGCTGGAAAATCTGCTGTTGCATCTACTCTAGTCTCAGAGCTAAAGCTAAAGAAAAGGCTGGGATCCTACTTCTTCTTTAAGAGGGGTGATTCCAATCTGAATGATCCTGCTGCTTTGTGGCGTACTGTGGCTTTTGATTTGGCATCATTTCACTCTGGTGTGAAAGATAGTGTGGCCTCTTTCCTAGAAGGGCCAGGTTACCGTCATGAGCAGATCAGGTTCAACTTTGATGGCTTAATCAAAGGACCACTGTATGAAAACCAGCAAACTCTCAAGCCCTTACTTCCTGTTATTGTGATTGATGCTCTAGATGAATGTGGAAGAGAGGAATCTCAAGCAGCTCAGAGAAGAATTCTCATGCAGACTTTCAAAGATTGGGCATCTCTTCCATCCTGGTTGAAGCTAATTATCACCAGCAGAGATGATGTTATACCACCATGCTTTCTTGATACCAATATCTGCTATCATATTGACATGGAAACTGGATCTTTTACTACTGCAGAGACAAATAGGGATATTTATCACTTCTTTGAACAGAGTTTTCAGGATTTATGCTCCAACTTTGGATTAGATGAAGATTGGCCTGGAAAATCAATTCTGGAAAAGCTTACCAGTTGTGCAGCAGGTCTATTTATCTGGGCCCAGACTGCAATGATGTTCATGCAAAAGAGGGGTGGTGGTTCACGGTCTACAAAGCTACAAGTTCTTTTGTCTGGAAAATATGCCAAAGGAAGTGGCAGTGTGGATGCTCTGTATCTACAGATTCTTGAGGACATTTGCAGGGATCAGGATGACTCTTGGATGCTATTGTTGCAAGGACTTTTGGGGGCTATGATAGTTGCAAAGACACCATTGCATTATAGTGATCTCAAATATTTCCTTGGATGTTTAGATAGTCTGGATGATATAGAGACAATTGATGAAATGCTTCAATTATTGTCTCCAGTATTATATGTAACAAAGCAGGATGGTTTGCTGCATCTAAAACATTTGTCCTTTGCTGAATTTTTGACAAGCAAAGATGCATGTGGCTCAAAGTTCCTGATTGATGAAGGCAAACATAAAGTCAAGATGGGCACTGCTTGCTTGAATATCATGAATGCTAGGTTGAAATTCAACATCTGTAACCTGTCAACATCTTATCTATGCAATGATGACATGGAAGGGTTGCAATCTAAGATTGATGATTATATTCCAACATTTCTTCAGCACTCTTGCTGCTATTGGATTTTATATGCACAGGAAATATTGGCAGAGATTGGAGTTGTAGAAGAATTGAAAAAATTCCTATATACACATTTTCTCCACTGGTTAGAGGTAATGAGCCTCATTAAACAAGTTCCAAACACCTCAATTCATCTAAGGAGACTGGCTGAACAGCTCAAAGTAGGTGCAGTATTTCTCAAATATCAAAGTTCCTATGTAAAACTCAGTTATACAGGATTTTAACAAAGATCTTGGATATTTTGCACAAGATGCAAGTCAATTCATCAGCAACTTTTGTTTTGCAATCATGTCAAGCACTCCACATATATATCTATCAGCCTTGCCATTCTCTCCAAAGCAATCACTGATTAGAAAAAAATTTCTTCCTCATTTTCCAAATCATTTGTCAATAGTCCAAGGTCTGGCAGACCAGTGGTCATTGGCTGTTAACACCATGATTGGACACACAGAAAAAGTAACATGTGTTGCTTTTTCACCTGATGGAAGGCATGTGGCTTCTGGATCTAGGGACAATACAATTCATATATGGGATGTGCAGAGTGGCCAGACTGTGGCAGAACCATTCAAAGGACATACTTCTTCTGTGGAGTCTGTTGCTTTTTCACCTGATGGGAAGCATGTGGCTTCTGGATCATGGGACAATACAATCTGTATCTGGGATGTGCAGAGTGGCCAGACTGTGGCAGGGCCATTCAAAGGACATACTTCTTCTGTGGAGTCTGTTGCTTTTTCACCTGATGGGAAGCATGTGGCTTCTGGATCATGGGACAATACAATCTGTATA